>JYCQ01000043.1:0-54747 GCA_000931505.1 Hypoxylon sp. E7406B | reverse complement strand
GGGCGCGTCGAGTTGTGCGAAGACAGCGGTAGTACCGTTTATCCCAACGATGTTAAAGGAGTATGCTCAAATGCATATCACTAGAATCAGTCCTTTGGAAGCACTTCTGTGTCTAAAACATTGATGCAACGACGATGTGAAAGAGCTAAGTAGACTTGTTGAAAAGCTTAGGCGCCGAAGCACGCTGGAAATAACATTTGATGGCTAGGGCTTATGCAAGTAATTCAAGAGATGCAGGGAGTCCTAGGATTAGATACCCCTCTATGTATAGTGCCTCGCACTTGCCGCTATCTCTGACCTGGACAAACTCAAATTAAGCATGTAAACATGGATGCGATTCAACAGTTTAATCTGATCTGCATGAAGGTATCCAAATTCTCTGTCCGAACCCAGAATCCGTGCACGTACTGCCAAATAGCTCAGCCAAAGATGGTGGCAGGTACGCCAAAAGGAAAGTGCGAGGCGCTGTGGGATGTATTTAATCCCACCTGTTTCAGCGATCTCTGTATCCTAAACCTTTCCTAATACAACATCATTACAAACATTAGGCCAGGATTAAATAGGTAGGTTGAAATTCGCTGCACTACAACTCGCAGCACAGACTGTTCTAATCCATCCGTCCACAACGGCAACTCCAAAGCCTCCCGCTCTAGCGCTCTGCAATGTGGCAAATAGGCTCTCCTTTGGGATATTTTAAGAAGGCTCTGGAGAATCGCGGCAAGAGAGCCTGTATATAGTTTATGTAAGCAGTAAGCCCTTTCAACCATTTAACATCTTCTAAGCAAGACAGACTAATATCAAAGTTGGTACATACCACCTACAATACCTCCAGCCGTAAATCCAGCCCCCGAAAGCATCTGCTCTAATAGGATCGTGCTCGCCTTGGTACAGACTTTTGTACAGACGATGAATGAAAGAATATTGTTCACATTGGAAGAATCAGCTTTAGTAGCGCTATGCAGAAAGTGATTTTCGAATGTTATTTCAGACACTATAGTAAGGACGTCAGTAAGCCCCAGGGTGAATAGTGGAAAAGCTATGAGGAGAGGATTGAAGCTGGAAGGGCGAATTCTGGGCCTATGAATGCATTTATATTGACATCGTCATTCTCTTACGATCCAATATCTTCTATTCTGTTTCCTTAGAGACGGATGCAAACGTTGAACTTGTCTATTAGGACTTTTCCACCACTGGGATGTCTGTTGTAAGTTGCTACATACAAGAAGCCATCCAGGTTTGCTAAATACGGAATCGAGTTCCGTAACAATCCATGCGTAAAGTCAAGACGGATGTGGGTCGGCGGGGTCCATGCAGGTCCCAGCAAAGCGATACAGGTGGGGCAAAGTCAGACACTTGGGTCCCATCCGATTTAACCCACTCGAGCGAGCGGTCGCATATGGCAGAAAAATAATTATCTTCATTCGTTATCGCATTTGTAGCTCATCGTGCTACATGTTGGAGAGTCGTCGCATTTCAATATTGTTTGTCTTTGCTCCGGTTCTCTTCGAATACATACAAACATGAATCCCCTACCCGGAGCTGGAGGCGGCGCACCCGCCGGGACGCAATATGACCCCAATGATCCCAACATCAAAAGAGTTTGTACCCCTCTTCCAGTGAGATCACAAAGAGTACAATTTGCTAACTTGGGTAAACTAGTTAAACGCAATGATGGAGTCATGCTTCGGTAAAGCCGCTCTCTCCGGCGTCATGGGTTTTGGTATGGGCGGTCTATTCGGAATGTTCATGGCTTCCGTACGTGCACCCTTACTCTAGAAATATCCAACGATGGAAGAAAACATCTCTGACTAGCTGGTAACAGATGTCCTACGACACACCCTTCCACACCCCCGGAGCCCCGGGCTCAGCACCACAATCGATAACGTCCCTCCCGCTCCGCCAGCAGCTCAAGATCGGCTTCAAGGACATGGGCTCGCGATCGTACAGCACGGCCAAGAACTTCGGACTCGTCGGACTCATGTTCTCCGGTATCGAGTGCGGCATCGAAGGGTTCCGAGCAAAGAACGATATGGCCAACGGCGCAGCGGCTGGTTGTTTAACGGGAGGAATTCTCGCGCGAAGCGGTGGTCCGACGGCGATGGCCGGTGGTTGCGCAGCCTTCGCCGCGTTCAGTACCGCCATAGAGGTCTGGTTACGACAGCCGAAGGATGAGGATTAGAGACGAGAAAGAAATACGAATAAAACACTGTACGATTACGAAATTTGGAACCATCTTGGCGACTCAAGACACCGGTATGGCGTTGGTTTAGGGTTGCATAGCATCGCGGCGTTACGGTTTTGCGTAGATCTATAGAAGGGGGTCATGACATTCTCCACTTAGGATCTTCGGGCAGAAGATATCATGAGACAAATCGCTGATATCTAGCCAAGAGATGAGCTAGAATTCACCACAATAGAGTAATGTAAAATCACCAATTACTCAGTCAGATCCTGTGATGAGTTTCAGGGAGGGCTTAACCTTGCTACTAGGACTAAGCTGCCTTAAGAGCACTAAATACCGCTTTAAAATAGGTGGTTTCATAACTCATTCAAGGTAGACATTAGAGCACCAACAATACATTATATGCTCTCTGATTGACAATATTCTAAAAATATCTCCAGTAGCTGTACCTAGAATGGCATCTACCATGACGTCTTCATCAACCACGCTTCTCCTAACTACGGCCATCATTGCACTACCTTATAACGAGCTGCTGGCCAAAGGCCAAGCTCTGCCCAAGGAATACCAAGTGCTCGCGTGCACTATTGGGCCCAAGCTCATCGAAATCATCGACTAGTCGTATGAGTACTAGGAATCAAGCCGTGAATAGTGCGAATAAGGAGGAAGCAGATCGAGCCGCCACAATTGAATTTACCACCCTGCTAGTTTCATAGTCCGCGATATCGTCTCGTAAAATCAATTGTCCATCGTATAGCACACCCTCGTATGCTTAGTTCACCACGTCGTAAACATCTAGAACGTCCAAGTCCATATCCCATATAAAGCCCCTATCCATATCTCACGAATTCCATAGCATCCCGCTCAGGGCCAACCATATCATAACCTAACCTAACCTGACTTCACCTGAATCGAACCACTATAACCGCCAACTCCGAATATTACCAAGCATTAGACATTACGTCGCGTAGACTTCTAAATCTCAGGTTAAGAAGCTTTATAGACCTGGAAACCTCCAAACTCCCAGAACGCATTGTTGAAGGCAGACGGGTTGTTAGCGACGTAGTCGGTGCAATTGCTCGGACCTGAAATCAATTAGCGATTCCACATTTAAATAGCACTCATATATCCATATATCCATCTCATCTCATAAAAGCGTAACAAAAAGGAAACAACTTACATCCGCTCTGAGCATACACACCGCCCGCATACTGCCCGCAGAGATCGATATTCACGATAATGCTCTGGTTCCTAAAATGGGAGCCAATATCGCACTTGGTGTTGGGGAAATCAGCCGAGGCCTCGCCCCAGGTACTTGGATCGGGGTTCCTAGAGGTGACATCGGACGGGATGCCATTCCTAGGAAACTGCCAGACGCGGATCCCCTCGTCGCGCCACTCCATGGCCGTGACGCCGCCGCTCGCGTCGTTATACGCGGCGCCGTAGGTATCAGCGGCGGACCTGACGCCGCAGCCGGCGTTGTCGTTGGTGGCGTTGTAGCAGTCGGCGTTGAGGGAGGCGCCGCTCATGATGCGCTTGGCGTTCATCTTGCAGTCGTCGGTGGTGTGCAGCGTCATCTGGTTGCCGTCGGCGGCCTGGTTGACGGCCTCCATCACGTCGATCTCGCCGTTGTCCGGCCAGTGCGCCGGGTCCACGAGCCACAGCGCCGGCCACGTCCCGCACCCGTACGGGGTGTGCCGCACGTCGAAGATGAACAGCCCGCGGTCGTACTGCGTCTGCGACTCCACACGCACCGAGAACCGCCCCGTCGACGCGTCCGGGTTCGACCCCGGGCCCACGCTGGTGTCGACTTTTAGCACGGCCGTGTCCGCGGTTGCGTATGTGAGGTTCTGTGGATTGGTCAGCAACCTTAGATAGACGTTGAGGAGTTTCCAAATGGTGATATAATAAGTCAGCAACGTACTAGTTGCGCGGCTCGCTCCCGCGGGACATAGTGGACGAATCCCGCAGCGGGGTCGTATCCTTCGAAATAATTGAATTTGTCAAAGAAAGACGTTCCGGTATCTAAGAAAAAAAGGTTAGTGGGCTGATGGCTTATTGCCGTAAATGGCAATTGGGTGAGCAGCTTACATTCATCTGATAAGGTGTAGTTGAGCCTGGAATAATCGGGGTATCGATTCGCCTTGGCCACTTCCACCGGGGTCACAATTACGACGATCAGAATGACAACGACAACCGCTGCGATGATGGCCCACGTCCTCTTTCTCCATGACCTCGGATTCCACCGCGACACAGGCTGTTCGTATTCGTAGGCCATTGGGACGGTTCCTCGCGGTGGCGGTGGTAGCTCCCGCTCCGGTTCGGTTGAGTAGTACGGTGGTGGACCGGATACCATTTCGACGGGGCCGTCGTTGTAAGTGTCTCGAACCTGAAAGGTAGCAGGGCCAGCCTTTGGCGGCGGGKATGAATTCTCCCAGCCCATATTTATTTGTAGTCTTCGAGCTGCGAGGTAAGCTCGTAAAGAAATTCCAAAGCAGGTTGCTTGGCGTTGGTCGAGAACGATCGAATGCGAGTGATACCTAGCTGCGCCGTAGACTTGCCAACAGCCTGATATCCGAATAAGGCAGCAGTCCCGTGGGACGATGACTCTTTTGAACTGGGCTCCCTTAATTGGGTACTCAAGGACCTGTCCGGGACTTGAGCTCAGTTTCTAGCCTTGCAGCTGGAATTGCAATTTATATGGAGGTTGTCCTGTTAAGATTGGCTGGTATGTGGTGAGTTTCCAGGCATAGTTTGATGTGGCATAAGTAAAGTTTTTTGTGTGGTAGGGAAGTTCTTTCTATTGAACTAACTCGAGCTCTACCTATTAGTCAACACACCACGTTGGAGAAGCGACAATACGAGGTTTACCAAGTTCCAAGTTACATAAAGGTCCAACCATCCTGCTATCCAACCAATCAAGCCTCTCGTTGATCGCTGAGCTAGGTACACTGTAATGTACTGTGGTATGGGACGCCTTAAACACTGATCGCCCTCGGAAGAATGGGGAGGGTGACGCGTTGGGAGTTCCACGTTTGGGCCCATTAAAGCAACTAATCGTGCCGATGAGGCCGGTCTATCTTCCGGCGCTAAATGTTGGTGGTGCGATACGGATACATAGCACAATGATACTGTGACGAATCATTTTCCCCTTCGTACTACATGTATGCAGAATTCGGTACCTTTTACCGTCATGCTACCATCACACCCAAACAGCTGGCACCCTATTTTAGCAATCACTTCTAGCTTCGAGATCAGTGAGCTTTAGGAAATAAGCGTCGGCATATTTTCATCTTGCTGTAATTCTAGGTTAGGTAGCCACTATTTCTTTGGAACTAGATACTAGATGAGATTCTAAACACCACCAACTCTTGTTAGTTTTGATGAACATTGCCCAGTCTGTGATAGTGTTGCGGGGCCCCTGCAGCGAGTTTCGCAAAGATCTGATCCGCACTACGATTAAGCACAGCCCCCATGACGTGCGGCTACCTAATCTTATCGATACGATGCCGCTGCTTGGGGGCCAATGGGGGACTCTGCCAAGGAATGGCTCATGTTCTGGAACGCCTCCCGCACGATTTTGTACGCTGGGTTAAAGAGCTCGCAGCTTATCGCCGCTTCTGCCTGCTTGCCTTTGCAAACGCCTTGGCGATCGAGTCCTAGGGTTTGCCATAGATACCATATAACTGCCCCCAAAAAATCGGATTGGAATCTCCCAGATTATCACAACGATAAGAGCGCACAGTTATATTACTGAAACATAGTAAGGCGAATAGGATTGAAAGATGAGCTCTTCTATAACCCCGGGCTCCGATCATATACAAATGCCATTGATCAAACTGTGTTGCAAACTGACGAAAAGTGCTAGTGCTGGTAGCTACTTCTATAGTTACATACTTCTCGTCTTATGAACACAAGGCGAAACTTATAGCGTAAGTTTCTAAATGCATTGGCAAACCCTTCTAGCATCCGTATATTAGGTAGGTGATAGGTACAACTAAGGCAAATGTTTGCACTTGGGGATCTTCTAATCGTCGTCCTCATCCACTCGGGGACGTTTTGGTTGTCTTGATTCCCCTTCTTGTAACCCATAGCCCCTCTTTGACGAAGAGCTTTGGTCCACCTCGGCCATAAACTTGTCCATCTGGAAAGGGTCTGCGCCAGTAGTGTCCTTCTCGAACTGGACTGGTCCCTCTCGCACCTGGTTCCCGTCTGAATTAGCAAGAATCACTCGTAGATGTTTAGCAGTAGTACTAACCTCAGCATCMCCCGCCCCTTTAAACGTCCCCTTGCCCAATACTTCGCCAAACCGGCTCGTCTTCTGGATTTTGGCCATTTCCCGATCTCCAGCTCCTTCATCCTCGTACTCGTCCATGTTCTGGCTTGGACGGTATATGCTGCTAATAGCATCCTGAGCTGCGAAGAGCGGCTTATCATACGGATTATCCTCGTTGATACCGCTGTCGAAACCGCTCGACTGGTTAAATAGACGCGAGTCGTACATGGACTCGGCTTGTTGCGTTGGTTTTGCCAGACCAAGTGCGATTTTCTCCGAGATATCACGGTTCTGCTCTCGCGCCATAACCTGGATCCGTCTCTCCGTACCCATACGGGACTGGCGAAGTTTGCGCTCCTCCTCTCGCCTCCTCTCTTGGCGAGCCCGTTCTCTTTCACGGATTTCTGAGTCCTCGCTGTCTGATCCAGATTCGGAATAACTATAGCTGCGTGACCGCGATCGTGAATCGCGCGAAGTTCTAGAGTCACGGCGTTTTGAAGCGCCGCCACGTTCTTCTCGAGCCTTTTGCGCCAGCATACGCAAGTTCTCCTCCTTCTGCGCCTTCTCCTTTTCTGCAAGTCTCTGCTGCATGAGGGCTCGTTGCCGGACTTCTTCACGAGCATGTCGATCTGCCATGAAGAGTGCTTCAGAGAATTGTGCAAACTTGTCATTAATCGCGACGTCTTGTAGTCCTCTTCCATCTGCTGCCAATCGTTTGTCAAGAGGGACCGTAAATCCCTTAGGATTCTTCCAATTAGACACAGGCGGGGGGRTCTTCCACATCTCTTGGTCTTCGGCAGTCAATTTTCTTGGGGGGGAATGCATGACAGGAGGTGGCGGGCTGGGAGGTCCTCGAGGTATCTTCTTATGTTTGAATTTAGGTGGTTCCACTGTAGAGCATCAAGTCAGTGATGGAGGCGCAGAGTAATAGAGCTTGTGGTCATGGACAGAATGGGTAACGTGAATAGAGGGAACTTATACGTACTGGGATCTCTTTGCCTCTCCACGATCTTCATGATGCGGTCCTGCTTCTTCGAGTTGTCCCCCATCTGATTCGCCGGTGTGTATCGTACGAATGTGGGATCCTTCCGTTGTCCGACGTTGACGTTCTTTGGCTTCTGAGCTGCTACAGCGCCACTAACGAGCGCAGCGAGAGCCTTTGCTGTTCGTTCTGTTGTGTTCGCCACCTCCTCCTCACTAGGTCTCTCCAAGTTGATTTCTCCCGCATCTGCACGCTGCCGGAGCGGAATTAGATCTTTAAATGACGAGTGAACTATCCTCCCCTCCCCGTGGCCTTGTTTCGCGATCGCGTCGTATTTGACTTTCCCCGACGCGTCGACTTGAATGGCCAGAGCGTTGCTCGTTCCGGACTCTTTGCCCATCGATAAGGGATACTGTGCGACGGGAATCTCTGGGAAAGCACCGCCATCACCAAAATCCTCTTGGCCTCGTGGCCGCCATCCTTTTCGTTGGCCGTATGGCGGCGGACCTGTTCTTCGTAGAACAATTTGCGATTCATCTATTTGACCGGCTCCGACGATTCGAGGACCGCGTTCTTGCGCGTACGCAGGAATATCTTCATCCTCACCGGTGTACTTGGGCTTCGGTAAAGCAGCCGCGAGCGATGTCGCCATGGTAAGCGCCGGGGTTAGGTTGTTGAGAACTTGCTGTTTCTGAAGACGGCCAAGGGTTGGGAAGTTTGCAAGACTCGCGGTTAAGGTAAATCCATAGCTGCCATTGAAATCCTGTAAGGCTATTTTAAAGTGGGCCTATGCTAGAGTGTGGCTGGAAAGGCCGCTTGCCACTGGTTGTTTAGTTGCAATTAAAGCAGATATGAACGTAGTGGGGCATCATCTGTGAGTACACAGGTACGTTGGTGAGCATCCAGAATTGGTCTGAATGTATACAACTAGTGTCATCATATAGGTTCACGATAGCTTTGATTCCATTATCAACCTGACCCGGTGGTCTGTTCTAAACTGTTTTCTCTATATTGGCGTTTCTATCGCGCCTCGGGGGCTTTTATACTTCTAAATTAAATCATAAAGAAGATTAAGTCTCTTCTGGATAATGAACATCCCCTAAGTTTGATGCATAGAGACGGCACGAACAACATACACTATAGTTGGGCATGACAGGCGAAGGTATGCGTGAAATACTACCATGCTTTCCTCCCCCCTGGTGGACATGATTCACGCAATCCAAGTAATTCGATTCAATGGCGTCATTTTTGGAAACCATGATCTTCTCCTTTATTGATTGGAAGACTTCTTGTCTGATAGTGCTGACAATTCCTACCCTCTTTTTGACTCCTATGATACATAATGCATGAGGTGCCACTACCACCCGGTGTTCCAATGTACGCCGCAAAACCAGTCCTAATCTCAATGCTTCATATTCTTCGTTTACACGTAACCCTTCCGTGCACCCTGGAAGAAGAATCGAACAACGAAGACCTGAAGAGCTCCCATGCAAACCATCATGAGGCACTGAATCAAGCTGAAGTTGACGATTCGCGATTCTGTGCTTCGAACGGTACTGAAGTTTCGGTTTTCTCGGGTACGGAAGTATTTCTGGTTTCGTGCAATTGTGGACAGCTGGCCTGAGATCTTATATATGGATTCTTCAAGCGCTGATGTCTGCTCAGGAGTCGATCCTTGCTTAGATGGAAGCTGAGCCCGTACTTCGTCCTCAACCTGGAGAATTCATCAGAATATGTGCGATGGCCGTCAACATAGGATTCACCTACAGCAATCTCAAAGTCGACAAACTTATCTGAGTATGTGCTCATATCATTGTCGAAGCAGAACTTGTATTCGCCAATTTCATTCGCCGTGAAGACGAAATCTCCTTGTCGCTCTTTTTCTCCATCTAAAATGACCTTGCCTCCGGGACCGGTAACTTCGTAGTTGATATCGAAAGAGCCTCCAGATTGGACCTAAGAGAACAACCCGTCAGTTGGGAAGGTGGCATGAGAATGCGCAGAAACGTACAGCGAAATAGAAGGCGATCTTGGCGCCTTTCTTTTCGGGCGCAGCGAAAAAGCAGGCTTTCTCGTTGGCACCAATCTTGTATGTTAAAGCGGTAGCAGACACCAGAGAGACGAGGCTGGCGAAAAGCCCGGCCGACAATAGTGTTAGCTTCATCTTGCGTTGTCGTGCGCAATGGGAATTGTGAAGCTCAAGAAATCTGGACAGCTTGTCGCGAGTTGCACTTGCTAAACTGCCACGCCTTCTAACTGGAATCCGGCCAGAACAGTCAGGGGTCGGGTATTAGATGGTCCGAGCCTTATCGTCCACCCATGGATGTCTAAGATAGGTACCCAGATACTTCCTAGTGGAGCACCTATTCATCCTAATCAGTGCAGTTCTATTGGCTAAAACGATGTGCCAAGTCCTACCTTATGCTAGGGTCAAGGATCCTTTCCAATTAACGAAGCACGAGCTCCAGACCAATGGCGGAGACTGTGGGGAGCTTCAGCCACATGCAACTTAATCATTGTCGTCACATCCGACATTGCGACGATGGTGCGCGACGTAAATCCTGCGTCTGCATCTACTTGAACTTAGATGACATCTTCCCACCATCAGTCCGTCACGCCATCATAGGGCTTCTAGCTTCTGACTTCTTTTCTATTCCACCATCTATATCGCTTCTTCCTCTCATTCACATGTGTTATAATTATACAAATACCTTGAGCCCCCTATTATTAGTCAACCATCTGGTTTATATGTCAGACTAAACTTTCCCCGTGTCTCAGCCTGCTTCCAGAAGCCCCAAGGCAGTTTACGATGGGGGAACATACTCGCAGGACTGCGGCGATTGCATCCGCGGGAATCAGAATCCTCTCTATTATCTTTCTCCGCTGGGTAAGAGCTTCCTCCTCAAGTTGATGTCACGTCTAGTTTACTAACTGGAGTAGGTCGCCATACCTGTAAGTTATCGCAAACAATACGATGTCTACCGAAGCTTCTGCCTATTTCCAACCACTAACAATTCTAGCCTGCCTCCCCGATAATATATACCTTGTTCGCAATCTATGTTCCGAGCTTCATCTCGACTTACTTCACTGAATCTAAATATGAACTCGTTGACGAAGTCGACGTAGTCTTGAAAGAAGACATCCTCAATAAAGACGAGATCGCCAATGGAACTACAGACGAGGCTGTCGTGGTTGAAGAGGTTGATGTTGAGGAGACGGCAGCAATAGTCAAGAAGCCCTTGAACCCCCTTAGCACCCTGCTAAAGGGTGTTCCGAGCCCAAACAGCCTTCTACTGACAGCGCTGACTTTCCTTATCAATGTCGCATGTGTCGCAATGGTCACCGATATGGTTTATAGTCCTCGGTGGTTTCATCCTAGTCATGATCTTTCTTTCGCTCGCGTCGGGTACGTCTCGGACACTGAGGCGAAATTGCTCATCCGAGAGCCCGACCAGACCAAGATGCCTATTACCGTTGAAGTCCACATCAAGGATCCCAAGCCGCCATTCGACAATCCCCTATGGCAGACAGCTGGCGGTGTTAAGTGGACCACTAACGAGACCGATTATACTGCTGTGGTAACTATTCCCCTAAGCCACTCCAAGCAGCGGGTATATGAATGGAGAACCTCAAACAACCACTCCGGCGAATTCACATCTGCCCCTAAGACAGGAACCATGCCAGAGCTTTTTGACGGGAAGTTCACTTTCCTATCCACATCGTGCATTGTTCCCCGTCTACCATACAATCCATTCGACCATCCTCTAGCCTTCCCAGGCATGAAGCATTTGGCCAAAGTTCTGCCGGACCTGGGCGCACAATTCATGTTGTTCCTTGGCGATTTCATCTATATCGAAGTGCCTAAGCAATTCGGAAGCTCCGTTGAAAACTATCGCCAGAAGTATCGCCAAGTTTATGCATCGCCTGATTGGCCTGCGGTAGGCCAAAACCTGAGCTGGATTCACGTACTCGATGACCACGAGATTTCTAATGACTGGGATTCGAACTCGACTGGTGTTTATCAAAACGCTGTGGACCCGTGGCATCATTACCAGACTGAGGCAAACCCTCCGGCAGCTAAGAAGGCCGGAAGTCAGGGCACTCTGTCACGTAATGGAGCTACATACTTCTCCTTTACCCAAGGACCCGCCAGTTTCTTCATGCTTGACACCCGGTCTTATCGCTCCAAGAACTCGGAGCCATTCGATAGCCCAAACAAGACGATGCTTGGCGAGACCCAGCTTGAAGACTTTCTCGATTGGCTGCGCCGCCCAGAGCCAAAGGGCGTGAAATGGAAGATTGTTGCTAGCTCCGTCCCATTCACCAAGAATTGGAGGGTAAATACTAAGGATACTTGGGGCGGATTCCTTGCCGAGCGTCGAAAGATCCTGGAAGCCATGTGGAATGCAAGCAACCTCGGAGTAGGCGTTGTAATCTTGTCTGGCGACCGCCACGAATTCGGCGCAACGGCTTTCCCGCCGCCAAAGAACAGCACATGGTCGGAGAGTGCGACGGTTCATGAGTTCTCGGCAAGCCCGCTGAATCAGTTTTATTCCCCTATCGGTACCTATAAGCAGACAGATGATGAGGATGTTGAGCTTAAGTAAGTTAATTGCCATATTCTCTTTGTTCGGTTTCACTAACAATGACAGGTACATAAACACGGGTAACTCCAAGTTCGGCGCGATCTCAATTGAGAAGTTTGCGGAGGGTGAGCAGAGCAGCTTGAAGTATACCGTCTACATTGATGGCGTGGACAGGTGGAACACTGTCATCTTGTCTCCAGAGCCAGTGCACCAACCTAAGACCGGGGGCTCTTTCTGGGACAGACTGCGTGGGGCTTGATCTCGTTGTATCGTAGATACATTAAGTATAATACATTAGGTAGCAGGGGGTACACATTCACACGTCTACTCGCTAGGGGGCTGGGCGGATACAGTAGATAATGAGTCCTGGTAAAAAGGGCGTCGTAATACATTCATTTTGAAAGTCACAATGACAGATATAAACGATTTTGCTTCGTTCCATCTATACTTGCACAGGCTATTCAACCTGACCTCCCTTTGAGCCATCTTCAACGATATCCTTCTATCAAATTTCGTAGCAGCAGCAGCMCCATCCATACCCAGGTTCACAAACTACTCCTTCCGTACTCACTGGGATCGCCTGTACTCCCCTCAGAAGCCGCCCCGCAGCTACCCTCAATGTGTTCGTGGAATCTACTACTACTCCTCGGCGGCACTGCCAGGGGGGTTTGGTTCGGACGGGGATCGCGAACATTACGCCGCCCTTGCTCCGCCGATGTTGGGGAGTTTTGCTCGTCTGACGCCGTGTCCTTCATACGCGGTCGACCCCGCATGAGCTGCTGCATACCTCGTTTTCGATTCAGCGACTTTTCTTTGACTTCCCTCATTTCGTATTTGGCGCGGGCTTTAGAGTCTACGAGATTCCGATTTCTTTCCTCCGCAGGAATTTTTGGGATTTCCGGGTCCTTGCGGGAGGGAGGCTTAGTTCTGAGTGGAAGCTTGAGGGGGGCTGGATATGGAGACGTGCTGGAAGGATCGGGGGTTTTGGATTGGCTCCTGTTTTGCTGGGTTGAAGTTTTATGCTGTCTTTCCCCTGCTTCGCGGCGTTCGGGTTCTATATGGAGATGGCGTGGCGCCGATGCAGACGTGAGTTCCTTGGGACTGCCTTCATCGTCTGACACACCTCTGGTATTCCGACTCTTGTCAACTCTACCAACAGTACTCGTCGTGACAAGCCTTCTAGCCGTTGGATCTCGCGGGTATACTACTTGTGTAGGCCGTTCCAGAGACGAGTCAATGAACGATAACATGCCTTCTGAATATCCTGAATCGTGAGTAGGCGGCCTCTTGGGGACGTGCGTATAGAACTGGGTTGCGTTTGACTTCCGTTCATGAACTCGGTGTATCGGCTCTTCTGCATAGTAATGACATCCACCACCGAATTCGGCCGCCTCCAACTCATGATTTGGAAGGTTTGGAAGGTCATTGAATATGTAGAGGCAGTTCTCGGCGAGTTTCTCGGGCAGTGCCTCAGCGAATGCTTGCTCGTTGATGTACTCTGGAATGCGCACGAAATTCGCCAGAGGGTCTGCATCGTCAAGACTCAGACGAACGGGCTCTGGAGTTGGGCGCAGTGCGGGTATGTATTGATTATTGGTCGCCCCCGTATCTATAGGAGCTCGAGGACTTTGCGGCGTTGCGGGATATCGTTCCCCTCGTTGACCTGTTATTCCAGTGCGATGAAAGGCCGGATATGGACTTGCTGGGCTTACCTCCCCATCCCTTCCAGCAGCTAGTGTACTCTATAGAGCGTTAGCAACTTGCGAAAAGAAGTCGTACGCACTATCCATTATATATATACCCACCCGTCTACTTGCATACTGTTGCGAATCCGGCATGTATGCGGGGCTTAGAAGACGGACAGAAGGGTACGAAGGTTCATCCTCTTCTGGTACTTCGGGTATCGAATCTCTTGAGGGTGTGTATGGTTTACGTTTCCGGGGGCTATCGTAAGGCTGTCTCCGAGGCCCCTGAGGCCGTAGCCTTCTTTCTGGGTGCCCCTTACTCCCGGCTGCATTGGACGTTGGTAAGGTGGATGTTTGTCGCGTAGCACGCGGTGCATGGGACTGGTGGCTCCCGGGCCGTAGCACATTCGCCGGATTTAGACTATCCGGTTTAGCCGGGTTATTCGATGTACTTCGACTGTTAACTTCGGGCTTGATTTCATGATGGTGGAAGACTCTGTTGACTCTGAGGTTGTCTATAAACAATGTGCTAGCCCTAGGGAATCGCTTCTTCCAGTTTCCCTGTTGAGGTGTGAAATCTGGAGCATCAGGCCCCTGTGTTAGAGGCGGATAACGCTTCTTCTTGTACAGATATACTACGCCTATGCAGAAGAGAAAGAAGAGCACTGCGAGCAGAATAGATATCACAAATGTTCCTTCGCGGGGTATTGGTTGGTCAAAATGTAAAGTTGAAACAACGATGGTGCCCACAGAGAAGATAATAAGGACTGCCATACAAAATGGGATAACTCTGTATGTGATATCACGTATGTACCTGGCCGTGCGAGTGGCCCCAGGCCCCAGGCCCTTTTCCAAGTCACCCTGTGGTGGGCTTGCCCTTATAGCTGTGGCCATGGTTTTGTGTTGAAGGATGTAGATAGTATTCCATGCATGGGCACCTTAAACTCCTTGTATCATATTTGAGTATAGAGCCAAATCCATAATGGACAGTCCGAGAACAGTTGTGTATGTTCCACAGGCAGGTTATGAATTGGTAGTTGGTTCGACGATGATGGACAAAGGTAAGCCACCAAAGACCACGGAAAGCAGCAGAATCTGCGATTTCAGAGCCTTTCCTTTGGCGATAATCATATTCGGCTTTGATTAAATTCTTCAAATAATATTCATCTTCTAGTATGGCTTCTTAGCAACATGTTTATAGTGACATTTGTTTTGCCAGTCCCTTAGATTTGTGAATGGTATCATGATACTCCTTCAGGCTAAGCTGGACCTAGAGCAATGCAAGCTTTGACTCTTCATTGGTGTAAAATATATCTGGTTCATCTAATTAGCGACGCAAGAATTCAACTACCTAATGCCTTTGATGTGTGACGTAATAGTCAACTATTCTGTTGCTATCTATTATATACCTATAGTAGTAGGATAGGCGGGCAGGCGTACATGTATATGAGGAGCAGAAGATAACGCAGCCGTAGTGGGCGTGGTTTGGGTGACTCCTACCTGAGGTTTAAGGTGAAGTCGCCTGTGGCGCAGCAGACTGTTAGTAGGTGCCGGCGACTTCCGCTGCTAACCTTAGGCCTCCGCTCGCAGTGGCTCCATTTCAGCCATCTTACACTCCATGGATGATGTCGTTAATTTCTCAATCGACCAATTGAACATCCTATCTATTAACCTTGAATCGTCTATTGTAATTCTGAATTCAACATCAATACGCCTTCTCTAGAACCTAAAAATGAATTTCAAGTTGGATGTAATGAGATCTGGCCGACACGTGGTGAGGTGTGCTGGAGCTCGCCGCAACTGGAAATACTCGCCTCGGCTACAGCTCAGAACGTTGGCGACGGCTACCGAGAAACCTCTTGTGTCAAGCTCACTTGATCATATCAGATTCTCATATCCCAACGCCAATAGTAACTTGAAGCGGACCTCACTGTGAGTAATCAGCCACATCTGACCGCAAACATCGTAGCATTAATATGTTAATGGCAACATTATTAAAGTCCAAACTTCTGGTTACGGTACGTAAGCTCCTTCTTGAGAGACGGCACACGTAGTGTAACTCATCTTTTCTAGGGACAATTGTCGATGCAGTAGTTGTGTCCACCAAGATACTAGGCAAAGGAATTTCAACACCTTCGATGTATGTTATCACTCTTGTTTCTTGAATGCGTAGACGCTGATGCGTAATTAGCTCCCCGAAGATATTCAGCCGGCACGAATCCATACGAAGGAAGACGGTATGGCCATACAATGTAAGGCCTCACTTCAATATAGTCGCCTAAAAAGCATTATTGCTCATTTGGAAAGGGTCGGGAGATGGTCACAAGAGCTTCTACCCATGGGAGTTTCTTGAATTCTACCTAAATTCCGATAAAAGAGAGCCGGAGCCCATTGAGTAGGACCTGTCACACTTACTATCCGACGCCAATCTGATTGACATGTTCTAGAGTAGAGTATTTCGGAGCACAAGGGTCACAAAATTCGCAAAAGTGGCCGCCGTCGTTGAAATACGGGGATTTTTCAGAAAACGAAACTAGAGCAGTTGGTCGCTTGACGGATTTTATCGTAAGCAGAATCCTCCTCATCTCGGTCGGAATGCGTGCTTATGCACACTACTAGAGGCGGAATGGGTTCGCCTTCGTTACAGATGTGCCCGTTGAATCTGCTGAACCCACCGAGAAGTTACTGGAGAAAATTGCGTTCATCAGGCAAACTCATTATGGTGGCTTCTATGACTTCATCCCAGACCTCGCCCTTGCGGACACCGCGTACACAAACATAGCGCTTGGCGCCCATACTGACACAACTTACTTCACCGATCCCGCCGGGCTGCAGGCGTTTCACTTGCTTTCCCATACGGGTCCCAGCTCTGAAAACAACTCGGGAGCGAACCTTGGAGGACAATCTCTACTTGTTGACGGATTCTACGCTGCAAGCATTCTGAAGAAAGAGGACCCGAAGGCGTTCGAGGTGTTGAGCGAGGTCAAACTGCCATGGCATGCCAGCGGCAATAAAGGTATCACGATATCGCCCGACAAGCTATACCCGGTCCTTGAGGTAGACGAGAGTACTGGTAAGCTGCACCGTGTTAGGTGGAACAACGATGACCGTGGGGTCGTCCCCTTCAATAGCAAGTTTTCGCCAGTAGACTGGTATAAAGCCGCGAGGAAATGGCACGGTATCTTGACAAGAGAGTCTATTGAGTACTGGTTTCAGCTCAAGCCGGGTAATCTCCTAGGTGAGTTATGAATGCTCTCAATTCGAATTTTCACTAATCTCGGTCAATCTCGGTCTATAGTCTTCGACAACTGGCGGGTGTTACATGGTAGAAGCGCATTTACCGGGGTGCGCAGAATATGCGGTGGATATAGTGAGTCTGATGTTTTCTTTTCGCTTCCGCTGCGGCTATGATGCTGTACTAACGAATGCTTCTCAAGTCAATCGGGATGATTTTATCTCGAGATGGAGAAACACTAATTACCCACGGGACGAAATCCTGAAGCGAGTCATAGGCTAGCGTGCTGTGTTCCTAGCCGCTACCGGCCAGGATCGGCAAAATACATATGCTCGGGTTATTTAAACCCTTGGCTGTCAAGTTCAAGCTTGGGACCAGTGGTGTGCCCAGACTACCCAAATCAGATCCTCGAGTTACCGTAAATGGCAATCCAGTATGGCTTTCTACTGGCATGTCCCGTTTGTACGTTAGTATGACAAGATTGTTGGCTTTCACCGTCCACACCTTTAAAGATGGATGACGGAATCAAGTGACCCTCCTTTTCCATCTTTACCCAAGGGTCTTGAGGGTCTACATACAGTATCATTTAGGGATGGAACCAAGCCCGCGCTTATCTGTCCTCTCCATGTGTTTCTGCAACTGATCTTACCAGCTTTCCTTTTAGCGCAGCAATCCCCGCGCTCTCTTGGATAGCCGCTAAATAAGAGCTGCAGTAGCATAGGCGCTCTAGCAAACCATCTTTGACATACCGCTTCAGGCGGCTAACGCTCCGCAGCTTGCTTGTAGGTTGCAGAATTCCCCAAGGCGACCCTTGAATGCACTTGGACGTCATCTTCGGTCCGGTCCTTGTACGTCGGCGCAACTCGGTATAACCTAATATAGGACCTGCAGTTTTCGGGATATCACGTCTTTATATATAATTCATCTAGATGCTTTCCTTTCTCCCGCTCGATGCTTCCTGGCATCGAGCTCCTCTTGCTTCTCTTTCATCCATCGCGGAAACGATTATCTACCAAGTTTTACCACTTGTCCAGTTCTTCACGCGTTTCCTAGTTTTCCTAAAATTTTCAGGGCGTTGCATACATCCTGAAGAGCCAAGATGGCGGATATGAATACTGGCACTTTCAAGCATGACATCACGGAACCGCCAAAGTCGAACCTAGTGCTGCCGCTGTTTTCCCTCAAGGGAAGAACAGCAATCGTCTCTGGAGCCGGTGCTGGGATCGGTCTTGCGATCGCTCATGCTTTTGGTACGAATGAAGAGCCCCCCTATCTAGAAGCCTAGGTTTCTGTCAAGTCCACTTCTAGCTCTTGCTGTTAAGGACCTACCTTTGGTTTCAGGCCTGTGCTAACGGAGGGGCAGTAAGTAGTGCCACATTGCTACCCAATGCTTTTACATGAATCATCCTTAGGGAAGCAACATTAGATGGAAGAGCACGTGGAATACGACTTTTAAAATCAATCACACTTCCAAAAAAGACAGCAATTTCTTCACATGAATGGATACTAACACGTGCTAGGCTGAGGCGGGAGCAAACGTTGCGATATGGTATAACTCGAACAAGAAAGCTCTTGACGAGGCTGCCAACATCGAGAAGACGTATGGTGTAAAGTGTAAGTAGACTATCTACATCCTAAGGTATTGATGCTCCAACACACCTAAACCGGCCTTCAACCACTAGGCAAGGCATACCAAGTCAACGTGACGACGTGGGAGACGGTAGAAGCTGCCGTCGAGGAGATCGTCAAGGAGTTCTACGGCAGACTTGACATCTTTGTCGCCAACTCCGGCATTGCGTGGGAAGACGGCTCGTTCATCGATGGCCCGCTAGACACAATGCAGAAGGTATTGAAGGTAAACGTCGACGGCACCCTATACTGCGCACGAGCGGCCGCGCTACATTGGCGACGACAGAAGAAGGAGGGAACCACGATCGATGGACAGCCGTTGGAAAACTTTACTTACGGTAGCTTCATTGCGACTGCGAGCATGAGCGGCCATATCGCCAACATCCCCCAGCAGCAGACGGTGTATAACGCGTCGAAAGCCGCGGTTATCCACGCCTGCAGGTCGTTGGCTATTGAATGGGTCGGCTTCGCACGGGCCAACTCGATTTCCCCGGGATACATCAAGACCGATATCTCCGCATTTATTCCGGCGCAGACTAAGAACGTCTTCAAGGACAAGATTCCAATGGGGTCCGTTTTCCCTCTCCGCAGGTACTAGACTTTCTAGCTGACTCAGACTGCAGGCGGGAGGGCGAGCCCGAGGAGTTGAAGGGKGCTTACCTGTACCTGGCTTCCGACGCGTCATCGTACACCACGGGTATCGATATCATCGTCGATGGTGGCTATTGCGCGCCTTAGTTAATATGCGGGTCTTTGCTTCACCTGTCGGCATGGATAGAATCTGCGTAATGGTAGACTGATCGTTAGGATTTTCCCGTCAGTATATTATAGAGAAGGCAAGCGTTAAAGCTCATGAGGCCTGTCAAGATACCCATATTGAGATGGCTATTCTTTTCTTAATTAAATATGAATTACATTACAGGGATCGGGTAGAAATGGAGTCAGTCTTTTGAATTTAGTCCTTAGATCTTGGGCTGATATTTTTGAGTTATATCGATCGTTGATTGGGTGTCAGGCTTGCAGCAAGAAGTAATTTATATGTGACGGTGGTCGAGTAGCCCCTTTCCCTCGAGCACGTCTTGTGAGGCTTCGGCGTTGTCAGGCTAGCCTCCAAAAGGACGTCAGAAAACCCGGCCCACGTACGAGTAACACTACCATATACCATACACCTAAACAATTAACCATAAGTAGAGATACCGAGTTAACATCCAAACCTGAAATAATAAGGAATAAAGCTCCATCAACTAACCATAATAAGACTAAACCCCCTATAAACCCTCAAAAAGTGTCTACCATCAAACACCTATAAAATGAATTACAGTGCTATTGTCACATAGGCCGGCGCGTTTTGTGTAACATAGGTATGTAAGATAAAAATAGCTGAGACAAAAATTGGAACTATTCCAAGTGGTATAATGCATACCTATGGATATGTTGTGTAACGAACGCTGGGAAAGGATATTGTTCTACACCGCCATCGAAGATAGGTACCTAGGTACATACCTACATGAAAGCTGTTATAGAATGTTGTCATGCCCAGTGATTTCAGAGCCTACTTCTCTCCTTTTTTTTTCTTTCCCCCAATATCAATAAGTCCAATTTATTGTTCTTTCCAGCTCCTATTCTGACTTTCAACTTTGTCGTACCGCTAAAGCCACTACCACTACACCCAGCATGGAGCAGCCCTTAGCTAAATTGCAAATTAGTAAATTTATGACTGGGCATAACCTGGATACCGTCAAGCCCCTCGCTCTATGTAGTGACCCTGACAAGTGCTGGTCGGCCACAGACACTCGGGACGGCATGGATCGGACGGATGGGAGACTCATCATCAGAGTAGCATTTCTCAACTCGAATTTCCCACACAGAGACCGCTTCGTGAAAAACACTGCACGCAAATGGGAATCGCATGCAAATATCAAATTCAAGTTTGTCCCACCCTCGCAGCCGTCGGAAATCCGTATCATATACGGCAAAGAATCATGGTCTTATGTTGGCATCGATGCGTTGAATTATGGCCAAGACCAAGAGACGATGAAACTCAAGTATGCTGAAGGTATTGATACGGCCAATCAGTATACTGTCCTGCATGAATTCGGCCATGCACTCGGTTTTGAACATGAACACTCCTCTCCAGACGCTAGGATCCCATGGAACAAGACGGCTGTATTTGAGAAATTCAAAGACAAGTTCACATCTGAAGATATTGAGCACAACTTCTTCAGGGTTGCACATGGAGCCACTCTTAGGAGCACCTTCGATCCCCAATCCATAATGATGTACCCGATACGTCGGGGATGGGTGACAGAAGATGGAATCATGGCCAAGATGACTACTGAGCTGTCAACTCTTGACAAGGAGTGGGCTTTGCGATTCTACCCTTTCCCCGAGCCGGCGGGGAATTTGGAGCGCCACGGGTTAGAAGGCGGAAATGAACCTCATGGATTGAAGCTAAAGACCCCCGAGTCTAGAGATCATTCTGTACATCGAGTCAATGAGAAGCTCGGTATTTAGGGACCGCCGGGAAGGTCTTCTGATGCGGTAAACTGAGTTGCAGGCCGAAAGAACAAGAACAATGAGATACTTGCTTCAATTAGCAAATTGTATTCTGAATGGAGGGGAGGTAATAGAGATCATAATTCACTATGCTGGCATTTGGGCAGCTTTATATCATTTTAGTAACATAGATGGCGGGTATGCGATGGGAAGTAGGCACTTGGGAACCAATCTGATAGCCCTATTCCTCTTATTAGGTAAGCATCACGTGGGGGTGTTGAGAGATATGGATGTGTAGATGAAGTCATTGTTCAAGAGCTGAGCATTAGGTAGTCGATGAGTTCGGCAAATGGCACAGCCGGCTCCTCTTGTGTAGCCGTACCTTGAAAAGGTCAACAACAAATAGACGCCAGCCAAGGCACCATGTAAGCTCCTTACGCACATCATCGGTCAGTGCTTACATAGTACACCGTGCTGGGAGGTGAGTTGGGCAGTTTGGCGGGACGAAGATGGTCTGGGCTGCAGAAGATAAGAAGCTTACCTAGTTTACTGGATAAAGACACTAAGCTTTATATCGCTTCGAGTTCTGTATAAAAAACATCGAGAAATGCATGAACGAACCCCGTCTTTTGCTCGACCCCTATTTCATTGGCTCGGTGAAACATACAGATACTTAGAGGTCAGCGGGACGCGCACCAAAATTGGAAGGTTTGGAAGTCCTTGCTTTGTACTCCATGCCCCACTCGTCGTGTACCTTAGGTACATTCGTGCCAATGATTGCAGCGGCGTCTGGTCAGGTCAGAACTAGAGCACCGAGGTACCTATACCTTTTAGTGCAACACACAGCCTGGAGAGCACCAATCGTAAGGAAGTAGCGAGTACATATACCTACATGTACCCTTCGGTTTTCCGTGCCTTGCCAATCCTGCCTGCCTTCCGCCGCCTAACTCATCATTTTCATTATTCTTCTCCAGTTTCAGCCCTCGTGCTCTCTTCACCTTTTCCTTCACATTCGACTTTCCGACTACCGCCAAGCGCGCAATAGACATTCAAGTTAACTTACTTTGATTATTTCTTTACTCTCCCATCGTTGCCCTGCCGTAATATAATTCCTGCACACAAAGTCGCATTGTCTATCACCCTCATTCACCATGGACGCTGGAGAAGGCCAGGCGCCTTTCTCCCCCACCGTGGCGGAACAACGCAACATCCAGGTCGACAATGCCATTCGCGCTATCAAGGAGAAGAAGCCTCTACCAGAGATCGACTTTAGTATCCACACTATGGAAGATGGAACGCAGGTCAGCACTATGGAACGAGTCTGCAAAGGTACGCCCTCTTCTCCTTGGAACTACCCCGCCACTCAGACAAAAGGTGACTGACTGACTGGGTATGCAGATGTTCAGGCGCCCGCCACGTTCAAGCCGACCGACGAGCAGTTCTTCGAGGACGATACCCATACCAAGCCCAATATCACCTTCCTCAAGCAACACTTCTACCGAGAGGGACGATTGACCGAAGAGCAAGCCTTATGGATTATCAAGCAAGGAACAGAGCTCCTACGCGCAGAGCCTAACCTCCTGGAGATGGACGCCCCAATAACAGTTTGCGGCGATGTTCACGGCCAGTACTACGACCTCATGAAACTCTTCGAAGTCGGTGGCGATCCGGCCGAGACCAGATATCTCTTCCTTGGCGACTACGTCGACCGAGGCTACTTCAGTATCGAGTGTGTCCTATACCTGTGGTCTCTGAAGATACACTATCCGAAGACTCTCTGGCTTCTGCGTGGGAACCACGAGTGTCGCCATTTGACCGACTACTTCACTTTCAAGCTCGAATGCAAGCACAAGTATTCCGAGGCTATCTACGAAGCTTGCATGGAATCCTTCTGTGCTCTTCCACTAGCTGCCGTTATGAACAAGCAGTTCCTCTGTATTCATGGAGGACTTAGCCCTGAGCTGCACACTCTGGATGATCTGAGAAATGTATGTCGCTGACCGCCGTTCCCTGTCCTATGGATATTGTGAGCGAGTATTGGTTGCTGACCCGAGATAGATCGATCGTTTCCGAGAGCCCCCAACGCAAGGTTTGATGTGCGACATTCTATGGGCTGATCCTCTCGAAGACTTCGGCCAGGAGAAGACCAGCGAGTACTTTATGCATAATCATGTCCGTGGTTGCTCATACTTCTTCTCGTATCCTGCTGCATGCGCTTTCTTAGAGAAGAATAACTTGCTCTCTATTATTCGGGCGCACGAGGCGCAGGATGCTGGCTATCGAATGTACCGTAAGACCAGAACGACTGGGTTCCCGAGTGTGATGACCATCTTTTCGGCGCCTAATTACCTGGATGTTTATAACAACAAGGCCGCAGTACTAAAGTACGAAAATAACGTTATGAACATCCGACAGTTCAACTGCACGCCGCACCCGTACTGGCTTCCTAACTTCATGGATGTATTCACGTGGTCTCTGCCTTTCGTTGGCGAAAAGATCACCGACATGTTGATCGCTATCCTACATACATGCTCCGAGGAAGAGCTCAAGGAAGAGACACCCATGTCGACATCTCCCGGCCCGCAGTCTCCTCCACTCGGAGGGCCCTTCTCAGATCCCGATTCGATCGAATACAAGAGACGGGCTATTAAGAACAAGATCTTGGCCATTGGTCGGCTATCGCGAGTATTCCAGGTGCTTCGAGAGGAATCAGAGAGGGTCTCGGAGCTCAAGACCGTGTCAGGCGGGCGACTACCTGCAGGCACACTTATGCTTGGTGCAGAGGGAATTAAGAATGCTATTACTACATTCGAGGACGCTAGGAAAGTTGACCTGCAAAACGAGAGGTTACCACCTAGCCATGACGAAGTTACGAAGCATCAGGAAGAGGAACGACAACGAGCATTGGAACAGGCTTCCAGGGAGGCTGAGAACGACAAGAAGCTGCAGACCTTGTCTCGGAGACTGAGCACGTGAGTCTAGGTTCTTGTCCTGATGATGACCATCTACTAACAAGCTCTACAGCGATCGCAAGAGATGATATAATGCGAGTGCGCATCAGGCTAGTCGCTTATAGACCGAGTCATTTCAGCTCGAGGTTTTCGTTTATAGCGATGGCGCTAGTCAGTTGCCTTGGCCTGGCAGATTAGGAACGTCCCGTTGAGATTGCTCTTTGGCAATTGTTTCGGTGATATTAGGGGTTTTGGCCAGACTATCCAAGTGGCACAAGGTCGGAGAGCAGAAGGGCTCAAATGAGAGGGGTCGTGCAAAATCTTTTGAAGTGGCCGGCATGGAGTTGAGACAAAGACAATTACCCATGGTGTAGGGGCAAAGGGTCTTAACATGATATAAGATGAGATAATGAATACTGGGCTAGACATCTTAGAATGGTGCTAGCTCTCCGACCATCTCTTGCTTATTCCTGATAGTGCCTTCTCAGTCCTGTGACATGTGTGTTGCCTTGCGAATGGGCTGGTTGACTTCGTCTTCTGTGATTCCTAATGCATATTCACCAATAGAGATATTGACCTCCAGCTAGCACAGGCAAATAGTATCACTATAGCAGACGTATTGGAAGCTCATATCTTAAAACGGACTCCCGGTACGGTATTGAATCTGTTGACTGACATTTGCTGTAATATATATCATTCAGGGCACGACCACGTAGGCTGTTTCTTCTCCCCGACTTGGATGAAGAGACCTATGTAAGTAGGTACTCATCCTAAGCCACATGAAGTATCAAGAGAAAACCTCGCTCACATGAAATCATTCTCTCGCMCCCCTTCTCTCCCCTTTTGGCAATTGCTCAAGCCTCTCCTATATACACGTAATCGACGACACCCCCCAACTAGGAAACAAAGTCCCAAGTAAACCCCTCTTAACAAACACAAGTAGGTAGTCTGCACACACACAACTCCTCGCCTAAAAAATGGCAAGCACATTCGGCGGACTCGCCACGCCGCCGGGCACATTGCACGGCTCGCTCGACACGAAGAAGCTCCAGCGGCGCTGCATCTTGCAGTACTCGGCCAGCCTCTCGAGGTCGAACAGCTCGCCGATCGGACMCCCCCAGCCGGCGAGCAGCACCTCGTGCAGCGAGAAGGGCGACCCCGCCGGCGCCGGCCAGCACTCGAACGACGGCTGGTCGCCGGCCACCGCGCTGAAGTGCGACCAGATCCACTCGAGCACGCCGTCGGACCGCTCCACGCCCCCGAAGTGGTGCGGGATTACCGACTGGTGCGCGCTGATGAAGGGCGCGGGCTTGGTCGCGTGGGTCGCCATGAAGCCGGAGCGGATGAAGAGGATGTCGCCGAATTTTATCGAGGTGCCTTGCGATTCGAGGCACGCTTGCAGGTCCGAGAGCGGGATTGACGTGCTCTCGAAGGAGTCGTATGGCTTGGGGTTAGGCTGTGAGAGCCGCCAGCTGTGGTAGTCGACTAGGATCCCTCGGCCCACGATGCCTTGCTCGGCCCATGCTGTGCTTGGGTATTAGCTCGAGGCACCCTACCACCATGTTTCCCTATAGCGCTGGAAACATGGTAAAATGGTAGAACTGGTAAGGATATCATACCATGTATACCGTTAACAGTAGCCTTCTTCCCATCCTCGCCGACGCCGTGGATGTCCTCCATGGTCACGCCGTTGTAAAACAGCTTCTCGCGCTGGTACGCGAAGTGGCGCAGGCCGTCCCACTGCGTTGATACCTGCGAGTTGAAGGTCCATACGTCGTCGTTCACGATGCGCGGGTCCTTGCGGATCAGCTCCTGGTGAAAGACTTGCCGCTGGAAGAAGGCGGACTCGGGCTGTGCGTCGAGGGGCCAGTTGAGAGAGATTCTTGTGTGCAGGTGCTCATTAGAAACTAGCTTGGATACTGTTTAGACAAGAGGCTATACGCACCTATGCCCCGTCTTGATCTCGTTCTTGGCTGCGTCCGCAACTCGCTCGTCGGTTAGTCGGTTCAGCGTCCCCAGCTCGTCCTTATCGCCATATAGACCCCATGCCGCGCGGTGCGGATCTGTTTTCCGCAAGGGCAGGTCTTCGAAGTTCGGGATGCCGTTCTCGTTGAGCTTGAATCCGGGGACCGGCGGGGCCATTGTTATGACTTTGTTATAATTCTTTAGAAATGAAGCAATCAAGATTTCGTGGCCTTTGGTGCAAATCTAGACTGTGTGTTATTAAATCGAAGAGATAGATCAATCACTAGGTATGTTTCACAAGGTGAAGCATGATATTGTATTGCGTCAGTACAATTCTAATCATGAAGTCGACACCATCCCCTCTCCTTTGTCTAGGTGTCTTGTACCCCGAAGTGATATGCATCTCGTTAGTGCAACAGCTCCAACTTCCCTAGGATATGACGACAGTTACAAATCCTTGAGCTCCCCGCATCGGATGAGAACCGCGGTTGAAATGCCCGCTGAGGTCAACCTAACATTATCTATCTGGATCTAATGTGAATTCTCCGCCTCCGCATTAGAGTTGATTAGGTCTCTCCGCAGTGAAAGCTACCCTAGACACATAGCGCCTACTTCGCTTCGCGGGCTAATATTATAGCGAACTAATCTGCAGAATTACTGACGGCGGGAGGTGGCCGTGCAAATAGGTATCACGAACTTCGCTTCGCCATCACAGTGGAACAAGTGTAAGGACACGTAAGCAGTGAATATACAACCCAGAAATGTGTCGATAAAATGTGAGAAGATCAAGWAAAAMAAGCCATACTGTAGGTACATGTTATTACTGTTTGATGATCATGATTATTAAAGCGGCATTTCAAAATAATCACCTGGGGTAGTGGTTCTGGAAGAGATCAAAATGGATTCATTGCTAATGATGTTGTTTCTTCTAAGTGCAAGAAACATTCGACTAGTGAGAAATTTCCTTTAATAGGTAGGTGGCCAGGGTCGCACCTCCCAGTTCCAGCGACATTTTTACTAGTGACGATGAACGGTGATCAGTCTTGCGGAGGAAAGATGGAACGAGTAATAAGAGCCCCTATTTTGACACTTTCATTTCGGGGGTCATAAGACTTATTCGCCGAGTCGCCTTTTCTCGAAAGCGATATGTAATAGACACATGATCCTGTTGATTGAAATCATGGAGTATTTTTGGTGTTAAATAAGAGCCAGGAATGATCTTTGTCTATCAATTGATATATCAGGTCTTGATGGCGCATCCAAACGCCACGATGAACGCTGAAGTCCTTATCTCCGAAGCATGCAAGCCTTCCACCGGAGACCGACGGAACCAACAAAATGTCTACGAAATCTATCGTCTTGGCCATCTATTTGCAGAAGTGGATTAACGATGCACGATACTTGCGATCGTACGACTTGTCCTCTAGTCAACGACGATACCAAACTTCTCATAAGGGAAGTTTTCTAGGCTGGGCAGCTGCTCCGCCCAGCCGTCATCAATCTCCCCACGCTGCTCGTCGTTGCCAATTGGATACAGTGCTGTTCTTCCCGCAAGCACTTCTTTCTCCTTGCCCTTGTACTCCTTGGCTAGCTCTGGATGCGGAACCCACACCGCTCTCATGCCTGCCCGTCTTCCCGCTTCGACGCCGAGTACGCTGTCCTCGAAGACTAGACACTCCTTTGGCTCGATCTTGGGGACACCATCGGGTAGTGACAAGTTGATAGACTCGAGAGCGACCAGATATATATCAGGTGCCGGTTTACCTCTGCCATGCTGAATCCTTGGGTCATCTCCCAAAACCCGATGCTCCTTCGGGATGAGTTCTAGAACAGCCCTCGTAGTTTCGCGCGAGGTTTTCATCTCATAATTTTTCTTCTCGCTACTCGAAGCAAGAGCTATCTGGACTGGAAGCCCCTGTGTAGTCTTTGCTTTCTTCAGATCTTTGAGTAGCTTCTCCACTCCGGGAAGAGGCTGGCACTCGGGGAAGTGGATCTGATGCTGTTCCGTTTGTTCCTTTTTGAACTGCTCCCTTGAGATGGGTAATTTTGCCCAGTTGTGAAATGTGTCGCCATTGGACGAGCCAGGAATGCCCATGAGCTGGGACTTGACAGACCATGGTAAAGGGGGTCTCCCGTATTTGGTCAGGACTATGTTGGCGCAGTGGGTGTACAAGTCCTCGGTGTTAATTAGGAGTCCATCCATATCGAAGAGACAGGCCCGGATTGGGGAGAAATCCGGGGTAACATTGACCTTAGTCTCGGAGATCGACTTTGCGTCATGATTTTCGTTCGTAATCACCATGTTTAAATTTGCAAAAGTCGAAGAACTAGTAGTTCGGATTTAGAGATTGCGAATAGACCCCTGAGAAGATCTTGGGATGCAAGTGGTTCGTAACCACTGCTGCGGTGCTGGTTTCTCGAAGCACGCAATTCTAGGTTACATGTAGCAAACCCAACCGGCTGATCCCGTCGGAGGTTTAATGACTTGGCATCCAGTCTAAATTAGATTCGGCCCCGTCGGTTGCCGTAGGGTCTTCGAGCGGGCGGCGGCTTGTTTTAAAAACAGTGTTGCGTTGAGACTGAAGATAGTGCGCAATGAAGAAATGCTAGCAACTGAAGATGTAATTAGCTACCTATTGGGCGCCATAAACTCTAGGGCCCGAACCTCTATGAATTGCGAAGACCGGCGCCGCCCTCTTTTGTCATTGGGCGAGCTGCAGACTAGAACCCCCACTCATTTATCTGACAGCTCCTTGCTACTGACTACTTCGTAAAACATCTAAGAGATATATAGAGCTGGTGAGCGGTTATATTGTCCCTAGTTATTTAAGATGGCCACTCGCTGGACTTCATCTAAAATCTACGGGTATTCATAGAAAACTCCATGGCTGAAGTTACGAAACTCGAGCTGAGAACGGCTCTTGGTCCGGTCTACCGGGATGTCCTGCCTTACCCACCTCGAGACTGTACGGCGGATGAAGTTCCAGTTATCGATTTAGCGCCCATGTTTTCCAAGGAACTCTCCGACCGCAAGCGTGTCGCCGCCAGTATTAAATCGGCTGCGACGAATAACGGATTCTTCTATATCAAGAATCATGGTATACCTGAAGAGACCATTGCTCGATGCAAGCAGCAGGTACTCAACTTCATGAGACAACCGCAGGAGAAGAAAGACTTGATAGCATCGCGAACACACAGCAAATACTACAATGGATATCTTGGAAACCGGCAGACCCGCATCTCCCGGAACGAGAGCGTCGATATCCGAGAGTCGTTTTCATTTCGCTACACTCCGGAACTCGACCCAGACCATCCAATGGATATATCTGAAGTACCCGAGGAGGTGAGGCGTTGGATCCGCGGCGAAGAATTTGTGGTGAGTTAATTCAGTCTTGTTGCGCTCTCTTGAGTTCCGTATACAACAGATAGCTAATGTGGAATGGTATAGTGGAAAGGCACAGCTCATCTTCCAGACTTCAAGAAAGATTGTCTCGCATACTGGGGCGGTTGTCTGACTCTGGCTAGAAGGCTAGTAAGGATGTTCGCTCTTTCGCTGGACTTAGAAGAGGACTACTGGGATGATAAAGTTACCTATCCTGGAGCCGACGGCGTTTTCAACTACTACCCTCCAAGGTCTGCGGAGGAAGTTCAGAGTAACTTTGTGAGCCTTGGAAGTCATACAGATTTGCAACTGTTCACACTCCTGTGGCAAGACAGCGTGGGTGGCTTGCAAATTCTGTCAAAGGAGGGGCAGTGGATAAGGGTAAGTGAGAATGGTGTGGTGAACCAACCAATGCTGACATTTTCTGAAGGCACCCCCTATTGAAGGGACCCTTGTCGTAAATATTGGCGACTTCATGATGCGGCTTTGCAACGACATATATAAATCGACTGTCCACAGAGTCACGAACGAGTCCAACCTTGAACGTGTCTCTATGCCCTTCTTTTTTGGTATGCCGCTCCTCGGTGTTCTCCACTTGTATTTGTCTCACTGACTCCCCAGGCCTTAACTTCAACTGCGTCGAAGGCGTTGTGCCCTCGTGTACTTCCGAATCGAACCCCGCAAAATACCAGCCCATATCTTGCGGCGACTGTACGTTTCCATATACATAATGAAAAGACCTTTAACTGATAAGTTATAGGGTGTCAAATGAGGTTTAGGATGGAGAGAGAGGATTTCCTCAAAAGTGAAGAAGCGAAGAAGTCATTAGCTCCCAGTGCTACCGTAGTTGCCATGTAAAGAGTCGGCTATCGGTTCACTCGATTTCGCTTACACGATTTTCCACTCTTGGGGATTCATAAAACCTTCTGAATGAGCTCGAGAACATCGAAGAATGCTTCACGGTCAGGCTTAAGCGTTTTAAGGCCGAGCCCGACTACCAGAGTGCGCTGCTCGTCCGAGTTCCGCCTTGCGATGTGACTAGCGATCTGAACCGCATACAGTTGTGCAAGAGATTCACGTTCTTCCCCCCCGCCGCCAAGTAGCGTTTTTGGCGTTAAATGAGACATGGGCAGCAAGCTGGGATTGGCTAAAGCCATGTCTACGGTAGCAGATGATGGTGCTGAGAGTGGTACTTGGATCTGCCGTGAAATTAGCGTTATAATATGAGACTCCGATATTTTAATGAAGTGATTTACCCATTGAGATAGTCTGCCTTCCTGGGATAGTGTTATGAGTATCTTGTCTGAGAAGTACAGAACAGAAGCTTCGGTGGGAACTCCGTCAATAGGTCCAGCAGCCACTTTTGACTGAGCCGGAAATGGCTCCTCGACTACCCGTGAGGCGTCCATAGCTTCAAAGGACGGGTATTTGGAATGATAGTATGGGTACCCAGTCGATATAAGATTTTACTTATGAATTAATTCTAGAGGGTCTTATCAAGAAATATTCGTTTCTTAGGAGTTCGGATTGCCTAAAGTTGTTTGGTTACGTTGTCGTAGGAAGCAGCTTCTTGAGCGGGCTGCTGAATAGCGAGCTGATAGCCCATTTAAAGTGGACCACGGCGACCGGGACTACCCCGCGCTAACCGTATTGGACCTTCAGCAGAAATTCTGCCAGGCGGTCAAAATTTCAATATCATTCTCTTCCTGGACCATCACTTTCATTTTACACCGTCGACAACAGTGAAAAATGCCGAAGAAATTCGTGCCGCGACAGAGGAAGCATAAGGTCATTGCACGCCAGAAGGCGCAGCAAAACGGTACCCAAGATGGTGGCGATGCGCCTTCACAACTCGACAGCAATGCGCTGGAGATTCTCCCGGACGCTCAAAAAGCAGAGCGCGAAGCCAAGAGGGCTCAGCTGAGAGAGGAACTGAAGGGCCAAGTCAAAGTGAGCGGCAAAAAAGCTAAGCGACTTGAGAAGTACATCGACAACAAGCTCAAAAAGGATGAAAACCGAGCTCTCTTGGCTGAATTAGCCAAGAATAAGATTGATACAAGCTTGTTCTCAAGTAGTAAAAGTCTTGGCCAGGGGAAAGAGACGAAGCGACAGGCACTTAGCCGCGCTTTAAGGGAACGGCAAGCCGGTGTTAGTCAGGGCGACGAGGATGTTTTATTCGAAGCAAGAGAGACCCCAATGAGTGATGTGTCGGATGATGAAGAGGTTCATTCCAAGGCCAGCCGCCCTACGGTGCGAAGTAACAGACCTTCACAGAATGCCGCGCCGGGGTCTCAAGGCCCTAGTGCTCATAGTGCTGATACAGCACAGTCGGAAAAGCCAGCTGTGGCTATGGGATCCGGTTTAAAACGCCCCTTGGAATTAGATGACGAGGGTCGACCAGTCATACAAAAAAGGCAGAAGCGCGGTGGTGTTAAATCGAAGATGTCCATGAAGCCGCAAATTATACTGCCTGAAGACGCTTCTGAGGACTCAGACGGGCAGCTGGACGACGACGATGGTAGCAGTGCCGATGAGTGGAATGGCTTTGGCTCTGATGCGTCGGCCCACGAATCAGCCAAGTCCCAAGATTCCTCGGAAGAAGAATCTGAAGACGATTCTACAGATGAAAACTCGGATAGCGACGAAGAGGAATCCGAAGAGGAGGATGAATCAACGAAAAAGGAGAGGTCTTCAGCGTTCAAGGCTTGGGCTCACGAGCAGCGCAATGCAGCTCTTGGCTATCAACCCGTCGACAATACCAACTCGGTTCTGAATATTACGGTACCGAAGAATTTCAAGCCACGGCCGCTTGAGCAAGATCCATTGCCCCAGGAATTGCTGCCAACCAAGGACACTGGGAGGAAAGCCTATAGTGTCTCAGTTCAGAGGACACCCGAGATCCAGGATGCACGGCTTAAGCTACCGGTTGTAGCTGAGGAACAGAAGATCATGGAAGCTATCCACAACAACAATGTGGTAGTGATATGTGGTTCTACTGGTTCCGGCAAAACAACACAAGTTCCTCAATTCTTATTTGAAGCTGGTTATGGATCCCCTGGCTCCCCTACACCAGGCATGATCGGAGTAACACAACCCCGAAAAGTTGCTGCCGTTAGCATGTCGAAACGAGTGGGGCAGGAACTCGGTGATAAGTCAGACACTGTTGCGTATCAGATTCGATTCGAAGGCACAGTGGATGAGAAGACGGCGGTTAAGTTTATGACGGATGGTGTGCTGCTTCGTGAGGTCGCTAATGACATTGCTCTTCGGAAGTATTCCGCTATCATTATTGATGAAGCTCACGAGAGGAGTGTCAACACCGACATTCTCATTGGCATGCTGAGTCGAGTCGTTAAATTACGGGAGGAAATGTCTCAAGAAGACCCGAAACTAGCTCCCTTGAAATTAATTATTATGTCGGCTACTTTGAGGGTTGATGACTTCATAAAAAACAAGACGTTATTCCCAATACCGCCGCCGGTCCTTAACGTCGAGGGTCGCCAACATTCGGTTACTATGCACTTCGCTAGGCAGACTCGTCATGACTACGTGGACGAGGCTTTTAAGAAGATTATGAGAGGGCATCGTAAACTGCCACCTGGGAGCTTCCTCGTTTTTCTTACTGGGCACGACGAAATACAGAGACTGAGCAAGAAGCTCAAGCTCGCGACTGGAGCTTTGAATCCTATTTCTTATCCCAAGGTTCGAATATCCGCGAACGATGCACCATTAGAAGTCGAGGATATTGACTTTGGAGAAACTAATGACGTGGGAAATGATGAGTTCGACTTACCATTCATTGACGAAGAAGACGAGGACGCTGAAGATGATGCCGAGTTTGATATTCCGGAGGAGGAAGTCGGCTCAGGGCCCATGAAGATGCATATCTTACCATTATACTCACTTCTACCAACCAAAGAGCAGATGCGGGTGTTCGAAGATCCGCCAGAAGGCTCGCGTGCGATTATTCTCGCAACAAACATTGCAGAGACCAGTTTGACAATACCTGGTATTCGGTACGTGTTTGATAGTGGGCGATCGAAGGAACGGAAATATAATAAGGAGACTGGAGTGCAAAGCTACGAAATTGGCTGGATTAGCAAAGCCAGCGCGAACCAGCGAGCTGGACGTGCTGGTCGAACTGGGCCAGGCCATTGCTATCGGCTGTACTCATCTGCCGTATATGAGCGCGACTTCCCCGAGTTCGCTGACCCTGAGTTGTTGAGGATGCCTATCGAAGGCGTTGTGCTGCAACTCAAGGCCATGCGACTACAGCATGTAGTCAATTTCCCCTTTCCAACACCACCGGATCGGCATAGCCTTGCGAAAGCAGAGAAATTGCTTCAATATCTCTCAGCAATTACCGAATCTGGCCAGGCGACTCAAATTGGTCAGACGATGGCTAAATTCCCTCTACCGCCTCGTTTTGCTCGGATTCTTCTTGTTGGACATCTACACGACTGCTTACCCTATACTGTGGCGCTTGTCGCAGGATTATCTGTAGCAGAGGTGTTCATCCCAGAAAACCAAGCGATACCTGCACTACCCGCAGAAGACGAGCACGACTTCCGTACCAACGAGGACGTAGTCGCGGAGAACCGACAAGCTCAAGTACGACAAAAGTTCCACGAAGTACATCGAAACTTTCGCTCATTAGATGATGCTTCCGATGCCATCAAACTCCTGCAAGTTGTTGGGGAGTTCGCCCACGACCCAACGGAGCAGTGGTGTGAGAGTCACTTCGTCCGATTCAAGGCTCTCGTGGAAACGCAGAAATTGAGAAGGCAAATAACAAGCCTACTCCAGAAAGACATACCCGCGTTCGCCAACTTGACTTTCAAAGAGAAGCTAGACCGGCCGAGTCCCAAGCAAGTGACCGCATTAAAGCAAATGGTAGCCGCGGGCTTCATTGACCAGGTTGCCATACGTGCGGACTTAGCGCCAAATCCACCAGAAGTCTACCGCAAACCCCGCCGCGCAATAGACGTCCCGTACATTCCTCTCCAGCCCATCGAAACCGACTTCCGCGATCCGCTCGACGGATTAGTGTACATCCACCCCTCATCCGCTCTCGCGCACTTCAGCCCGCAGGAGTGTCCCGAGTACATCATATACTCGAACCTGCAACGCGCCGCCTCGACGTCATCCTTCGACCCCACGGCCAAGAAGCCCAAGACCAGGATGCTCGCGCTGACCGACGTGACGGGCGCGCAACTCGCGGCTCTGGCGAAGGGCACGCCGCTTCTGAGCTACGGGAAGCCGATTAAGGAGGTGGCGAAGACGGATACGACGCGTGAGTGCTGGGTTGTGCCGTATCTTAGGGCCGAGGGGAGCGGTGGCCAGGGATGGCCGTTGCCCGTGAGGAAGATTGCGCAGAGGAAGGTGCCTGGTAAGGGCTGGGTTACGGAGTGAAGTAGAAATTTTGCTCGGGTTAAGTTGGATCAGGTTGGATCCATGGTCGTCACTTACGAGTAGTAGAAAGAGATGATAGCTCTTCAGCATTAAAACAAGATGCCAAATACCCAAAAGAGGCCGAGGACGACTTAAGCAAAAGTAAGCCGCTGAAAGCGAGGTTTGTAGATACGAAATGGTGTTGGCGTATAGGTGGGACTTTAGAATTAGGTGAATACATCTTGCTTGCTTCGATCTTCAACCAAGGTTCCATGATGTGATTACGGTAACACGTTACGGGAGACCTCTAACAGGCCATTTAATGAAATTATAACTGTCCTAGATACAGCTATTCTCAAATGAAGCCTGTAATATTTCCACCACGTCAAATTTAAGCTACAATGAAGCAGCTAATTTCAGAAGGTGTTCGGATGACTACAATCACTAGAACGGTGCCCTAACGCTTATTCCCGAAGAGGTAAGGCAGTAGGTAATACGTTCTTAATGCACAGCTCTATTGAAGGACGTACACCCGCAGCAATCTATAGCAAACAGCTACCTATCGGCTTGGTTCTAGCTCCTACTATACAACAATGCTCTTCGTGAGCGTAAACTTTCTAGACGTGATGCTCATGGTCGTGATCATCTATGCGAATTCGTTTGCCTGGTGCTAATCATGCTTGTCCCCTAACGCCTTGATATCCTATAAACAGACTCTAGGTAACCCATCACATGGGTTGGTTGCTTTAACGCGTAATCTACCGATCCTACCTTGCGGTGATGGAAAGGAGAAAACGGAAATAGGTAGTCCTCAGTCCCACCAACGTGCTATCTGTTCCACCTCCTAGTGCCGTCTTCGCTTCTAGCGTCCTGGGTACGGTGGTGGCGCTGTGCCGAAAAAGCCGCCAGATGGATCGTGGAGGGACTGGCTTGACTGTCCAGATGAAGGKGAATCGCCGAAAAATCCAGAAGCCGGCGCTTGTTGACTTGCCGGGAGTGGCGAAGGACCGGATGGCGCGGAAGTAGGATTAGGTCGCGCCTGATTCGCCGACGAGATTCCTCCTATTAGTTGTGTTGCCTTTAGCATCATCTTAGGGAAATACTGTTGGATGAATGATTCACTATAAATCGTTAGCATATGGCTTGGATTCGGGTATTGGCGCGCAAGGGTTATTTACGTGTAGTAACTGTGATCCGCGTTATGCGGATGGACGAGATTGTGAGCCAACTCGTGGGCTATCACAACCCACCACCAGACCATTGCCGAAGCTCTGCCTTGGCCCGACGGTTGGTCCGCGTGGAGTTGAATAAAGAATCGCAAGTTGCAGAATATGCTTCCGTCACGATTGAACGCGATAGTGTTACCACCTTGCTCATAGAAGATGTGTATTGCGGTCCTGTTGATCGAGTACACATCGCCCACTTCCGTCAGAAGGCTTGCAAAAGAATTGATCGCTTGATGGTTCGTACTCAGGAAGTGAGCTGGGTCGAAACTTGGGATTGTGTTGGATACGAATACACGCATTGAGTTTGAGGCTTCCGCCACGAAGTACAGATCCTTTCCTATAGTGTCATCGCAATACGTGGCTTGTTCCTTAACTTCTCGAGTTGAAGGCGGAGAGTAGACTTGCGCTGAATCATGTGCTCTAGTCGATCTAATGGCATTAAGAAGGTTCTGTTGAATTATAGCAGGATTTGTGACTTTTCCATCGTCCTTCCCCTTGCCAGGTTTGGAACCTTCGTCTGGTGGTAGCTTGACGGGCTCAGGGTTGTGGGAGTCCATGAATTTGTTCAAGTTATCGTCTGTTTCGTCGGAAGTATCAAAACCGAATCGTTTAGACAGATTCGAGAAGAGTCCTTTGGGTTTTCTATCCCGTGACGATGAGGGTGGCGGCGGCGGCGGTAACGCTCTATCGTCGTCATCATCGTCCGGTGTGCCAAACCCACCAGGCATACGGGGCGGTGGAGTCTTATTATGCTGTTCCCTTGTTGATGCAGCTACGGCTTGACTATGTCTCCTGAACTCCGCATCTCGTTCTCTGATTCTGGCTTGCTCAGCATCTAGTGCTTTGCGCCTCTCTTCTTCGGCTATTCTGGCTTCGGCTGCCTTGGCCCTGAGAATACGGTCGACATTGTAGCCACGTGCTCTCAAATCGAGTAAGTCAAGCTTGAGGAATGGCTCGAAGAAGAAATAAGCTTGCTGACTTGGTCGGTTTAGAATGAGCTGGCACACTGCTTGGCCGACTTGGTACATATCGGGACGAGAAGACTCGGCTGCGACGTAAAGAACCCAGCCGTGTTTACCCTTCGCACTTGCTGCTGACCTCTTCTCGGTATGTGACTGACTCTGGTCACGGAGTGATCGACGAAGTGAGACGGACCGCACAGCTTCTACAGTTAGGTTGTTCTCAAGCCATTTCGCATCGTGTTTGATCGCGTCGCGCGTGTATCTGGCGTACTCGTGGATGAAAATCTTTGACCGTTCGAGGACGTGCTTCCGCAGCCAAACCGCGCCATCCTGCTTTTCACTGTGCGGTCCGATTTTGAGATGCTCTTGAACGATGGCTGAAAGGGTTTGCGAGCCGAGCGCTATATAAAAAGATTCTAAAGCATCCTCTTCGGGCGCACACACTAAATGGTCTTTAAATAAGCGGTAGCTGATGTAGTCATCTAGAATGACAATGCTAGCCGGTGCCGCAAGTTGATATTGCCTGATTGGCGCCTCTTCCTCTTCGCTTTCCGATGTCTTATCTTTTCCAGGTGCGCTAATCTCTTTGAAAGCTAGCAAAAATGGTGAAGATTTCATCTTTCTCCAGAGTTCCCTATCTCTCCTAAGGGTTGCCATATCCTCGGCTAGGTGTCTTAAAAGGTTCAAGTACTTCTCTGAGCTTTGGAGGATACTAAGTAATCTGGCCGGTTCGCCTGCTGCGAGTTGAGCAATTTCTAACTTGGTTGGTTCGGTCTTCGAGCCACAGGCGGATAGAAATGCGTTCGCAGAGCTGCCGAAGTCGACAAAGTCGAAAATGTCTCCGTACATAGTCGAGTTCCCAAGGTAGCAATGGCGTGGACTTAGATGGACTATGTTGCTAGCTGTGCTTTTTGTGTCCGACTGTGCCTGAGAAATCGACAGCCGTTTTCCCCGTCCAACTGGTACAATAGGGGCGTCACGCAATTTTGCGATCGAGTTATTGCCTAGCTCATTCAGGCGAGTTGCGAAGTATCCAAATAGAGGCACAGCCTCTTCATGGGCTTGAGGCGGCTCCGCAATCAGACGCTCGACACATCCCTGAATAGGCGGATCTGCGATAACACCGAATTTCTAGTATAGAATTAGTGATATTCAATTACATGATAAAGAACCCAAGTATATGTAAACTTACTGGAGCATGGCTGTGGAGGTCTTTCCTTAGAATATTAAAACCCAATATGGCTGCAGCCTCATTCGTGAAACATTGAGACGGGCTCACAAGCCTCTTAGGGTTACCTTGCAACGGAAGAAACGCTTTAGGAGTTGATCCAACATCAAATGATGCGTAGCGATTGCTGTGGTGATAGGAGATAAAGTAATTCATAGCGTTCGCCCTTAGTGTCGGGTCAGACGAGGCCATCATATCTACAAGTTCGGGAGCTGAGGGATAAGGGCGCAAGCCGAGATCGATTAGAAACTTTCCCTCGGCGCTACCAGGTCGCAAACCACCGCTTGGCCATTGAATGATCTTTACACCGAGCGGTCGAAGAGGACCTTTAGGTTCGTAGAGCTCAGAGACTTTGTATAGCTGTGAACTTGGTATGGTCGATTCCAGACCAGGTGGCCCCGCTTCTGCTGGGCATATGCGTGACTCCTTGAGCTTTCTAAGATCGTCGTTTGGAATGTCTTGCCGTACTGATGCCAAATACTTGATGAGCTCAACGTGACTCCACTTTGCTTGTCCGGGATCGTTAGTCCCTGTTGAGGGATTGAGCAACCGTGTGAAGATCGTGTCCAGGTCTACAGTCTTCCTGACGCCAATCGCCGTAAGGAACTTGTCCTTGAGTGCCGAGCATCCCTCAATAGTCGGAAGATCGTCAAAGAGCTTTACACTCTGGAAAAATGACTCCGTCGGTTTTCTCATCCCCAACTTGGTCGGCATAACAGTGTTGCTCTGAAGTAATGACGCAACAGTCGCTTTTGAGCTTTGGCTAAGATTGTCCCAACCCTTCGACAACACCGTCAGAATTCGGATTGAAAACTCGGGAGACTTAGTCATGTTCTGCTCATCTGGTCGTCCCGAACTGGTTTCAATCAGAAACCGAAGCCAAGGGACAATTTCAAGGGATTGCCAGCCTAATGCTTGCAACTCGGTGGTACTGCAGTTTTTGGTGAACTCATAAGGTAATGTCGTCGGTGGAACAGGCAGCCCAGCCGGGATCTTGTTTGGACTCAGGTAACTCGTAATGCTCCCCAGAGCGATGATGCCACCCTGATCTTCGGCAGCTTCGTTCACAAGACCAACTGCAACATCTAGAAGTCTGTCTCTGCTCGACGAATCAAGCTCCCCCTGAACAGCCTTCTTACCGGCCCACTGTACAAAGCTGACGAGTTGATCCTTATTGAGTGGCTTCCCAGACAATTCTAGTCGAACATCATCCACAGTTATAGGAGATAATAAGTCAAAATCGGTTAATTTCTGGACAAAGCCAGTGGCTTGGAGCTCAGTGGGGATGACCGGGATCCCATCGACAAATTGAGCAAGTTCCTGAGAGCCAAGGCGAACTTTGTTTGTGGGAAGGACGCCTCGGCTGCTGTAGATCTCTACAAAGGGGGTTTTATATGATGTCCAGAAGGCTTCCTCGATTATTTGCGAGACGTGACCACTCGGTGTAGAGTCCCCAAAGTTAAAAGCATTCAGAATATGCAATGCTTCGGGCATATATTTAGCAACTTCATTTGACGTAATGCCGGTGCTCGAGCTCGCCGCAGCCCGTTGCAACTTGGTTTGCAGTTCCGCCATCTCATTTGTGAATGCAAGTCGAGTCATGATACCAGCAGCTCGTAGCATTTCAATATTCCATGTTCTAACCCATCTCGCGTTCAGATCGATTGCCTCCCGTTCAACGGTTGGAATGACCGAGGGAGCTGAAATGTGAATACCCGCACCAGTGGTTTGAGTAGTTGGGAATCCAATGAAGATTCGTCCGCCTTTCTTAGTTGGCATCACAGACGCAAAGACGTCGGTAGCCTTGGAAACGGCCTTGGAGCTTGCAGAGCTTTCTGAAGCCTGTGCCTCATCGTACGAGGACGTCAATATCGACAGTTTGGTAACTTTTGGTGGAGGCTTTTTGGTGGCTCGCTCCAATTCCGCTGAGAAATTAGCAGTTACAGATGTCCTGATTGCCGCAGTGGTCACTCTGAGGAATATGCTACTCGAAGACAACACAGTGATATCTTCGGATATTGTCTCCTGAGCAGCTTTTTCTTCTCTCGCCGCCTTGCTAGCCTTTGACGTAGAGGTATTGGCGGTGAGCCGGGAAAAGAAACTTCGTAGAGACGGAATTTCCGAAGTACCAAATCCGTAAGCCTCGTTTTTGGCTGCTGCCGCTACTTCGGGCTTCCATCCAATAGCACTCATGAATGAAGCGTCAATCTGGGCACTTGCCCGATCAACACTTTGTACCTTCATAAGACGCTCCTTGGTGGCAGTCTCAACATCTCTTGATAGTGCAACCTCGACGCTGGGGCTAGTTTTCTTTTGTAGATGGAGGATCTTGTAGTCATCGATCCAGAATTCAATATTTTGAAGTGCTACAAACGTTAAACTCGTAGCTAGAAACTGCCCGACTGATAGTAGATTCGGTAATGTTGTCGTGGTATTTCGATAATCCAGAACGAATGCGGTTTCCGAGCTACGCTGGTCCTCGGGGAGTTGTAGCTTTCTCGTGAAGAGAGCGTTTCCTTTCCAGTAGAAGGCCATAGCCTCCGAACCCGAACTGACGAACGGCTCCTCGCAATCTGCGAAAACACTATAGAATCCTACGCCAAAAGCACCAATCTTGGTCTCGTCAGGATTACCCTCGGCGATTCTCTTCAGCCTACCCCAGTCGGTCTTAGTGAATGGTTGGCCATTGTTCTGAACGACGAGTCGACGAAGGGTATGGTTCGTAATGATGTGTTTGAGTAATTCGGATCGGTCTGTCGTGGTCGGCAAAGGTACTTGAGTCGAAGGTAAGGTCTCCCACTTTATCTTGACGGTAGTGGCTTGAGCGTCGGCGGCATTTTGAATGAGCTCTCGTAACGTCGTCCATTCACCCGAGTATCTCGCTAGAACCTTGTCGATCAGCGCCCGAGTGTCGACAGTGACAGCTTCCTCGTCCTCGCCATCCCGTAGGGCTGCCGCCCGAAGTCTCCCATAATCCATTGTTACAGTATTTCGAGTAAATGGTTTCCTAGGGGAACATTGTGATAAAAGAACGGAATGTGCACTTTGTCGGTAATGATAGACAAGGTATTAATATGTTCGCCAAAGGGATCTGTAAACAAGAAGCGCGTCGAGTCTTCTATAGTGATTACATCCAATCCGAGGGTGGCAATTGCTGAGGCCGCCTCAGGAACCAGTAGGAGGTCGGTTCTCGGGATGCGGTTTCAAAGATCGAGGTTGGTCAGGCAATTTCTGGAAAACAACACTACGTACGCAGAACGTCGAATAGATTCGCCAACGAACGGCCAAGTCAAATGCACGCACACGGCTCTAGGAACAAAGGCAGCAATCTTGCTTATGTAGAAGTAAAGTTTAGGGTCTTAGGAGACTTGATTCGTCTTAGCTTCGCTGATGATGCATGTCTCGCCCCAGATCCAGGGATTTACGGGTCAGGAATACAGGTACATGTAGGTACATGGGCCAATCTTACCTCTAAACTCCACTAACTCCGCAGTCTATTGCAGGACGAGCAAACGTCGCTTCCCGTGATACGTCAGCCCTATGGTACCTTATTGTCCACGTGGGGGTATTAGTTCAGGTACGGGCGCTTCGATGCTTGGACTTTCTGCGCAGGCAAACCGCCTTGTACGTATACACTGTCATGAAAACGGGCCCCGGGGAGATGATACATGATATAGACGCGAGAGATGCTTGTAAGGTGGTTTACCTTCCGTAAGTGACCATTTAATACTCGAACAAAGGACTAGTATGCACTTGATGCATCATCATATTAATTTATTATTTGAGACTACACACCGTGCATTTCTCCACACTACACCTGACGCCCAGTAGGTTGAAGTAAGTAAACGGAATAATGAGTCCTTACATCTCAATAAGACTCCCCCGGAGAACCCCTTCTCCGACGTGGCTCAGGACTCCTGCTGCGTCGTGGGCGTCCACCTCTCGACCTAGGTCTATGAGCTTCTTTGCCATCCCTTCTCCGCTCAGATCTCTCAGGACTGCGAGTGCGGCTACGTTCGCGTCGATGGCTTCTCCTATGCCTGTGATCGTCACGCTCCGGGCTGTGGCTTCTTCGTCTCCGATGATCATGCCTATCATCTCTATCGTCTCGCGTTCTATGCTTGTGATGATCATCTCTTCTCCTCGGTGACCTATCGTGGCGTCTTTCTCGGCTTCGGCTTCTACTCCGATGTCGCCTCCGGTGACGTCTCTCCGAGTCGTCGTGTCTCTTTGATGATTTGCGATCGTTATTGATTGACCCTTCTCCATCCTTCTCAGTAGGCTTTGATTCGCCACCGCCCACGGCGCCTCTTCCTTCAGACACGTCGACAGCATTCGCGCCTGTGGCCTTCCGGGGAGCAACAGGTAACCCTAGCGCACGAGCTAAGGCATCTTCTTCCGCTTCCTTGATTCGCTTAAGCTCTTCTTTTCGCTCCCTTTCAGCTTTCTCCTGTTCCGTCTCTGTACCCGATGCTCCTGATGCATCGGCTTTGGCGTACCAAGTGAGATCTCGGCCTTTCGCCCAGCGGCCGACTGGTGCTTTAAGACTGTGACCCAGGTAGTTCTCCCGATGGTTTGAGGCGGCGACGTCCTCCCAATTAAAGTTGACGCCACCGCGCGATCCCGTCTTACGGATGCTTGAGACGAGATCCATGGCAACTAAGAGAGCTGGCAATTATATTTAATGCAAGATAGTGTATGCGCCTTTGTGATTTCTGCGCTATCTCGTAGAGTAAATTAATGGATGTCTTGTGTTGCGAACTGATGTTGATGTTGATCTTGATTGCAGTTGATGAAATGCACGAGGCTAGAACGACAGACATAACGATGTACCAATGTTAATATGTACACATATGCATGTACCCCACCGTGGAGCCAAACTCTGTTATCGATAAGAAGCTTCCCCAACCGCCGCTGTACCTATCCATAGGTGGGACTGTCCCATTATGTAAAGCCAACTCTCTGACTTCAGCATCTCGTTTTCAATTCTCCGATCGACATCCAACAACCAGGCAAAACACAGCTAGCAATAACGCGACGGGCCACGGACATGGCGACCACGAATGAACTTCCCCCAGACGAGATCCAATGGCGTCACCCGAGCGAGGCGCAGAGGATTGGCGGCATTCACTCCAATTCGGTACTATTCTACTTCGCTGAGTCGCCGTTCTTTGACCGCACCTCCAACAATGCCGTGATCTTCTCTCAGGCCATTTTCAACCCTAATATGGCACACTTGATCTCGACCCGCGAGGCCTTTGAAGGGCGCCTAAAACAGATGTCAGGGTTAGAGTTCATAGTCGCTCAAGAGCCCGCCGAGATGGGACCCGGCATGGGCACCGGTGTCTGGGTCATCAACAAGCAGACGCGCCGGAAGCGTGAGCCGGAAGACGAGATCATCGTCCACTCAACGTATTATGTCATCGGAGAGAACATATACATGGCCCCTACGCTAGCAGATATCTTGAGCTTTAGAATGGTCATTATCCCGCCTATTACTTCGTCTGCCCTATGAGTCTCAGAGTCTAACTTGTTCATATAGGTTACGATTACTGATGCCCTAGGGAAGTGTTTTGCAGCAGCAGACAAGGCACGAACTTGGTCACCCTCTCTTGGGCATGGCTACAAGGTCACACCAAGTAACACGAATGCCAAAGAGAAGGCATTAGAGTCAAAGGGAACAACGCCGATGCCTGAGGGCCAGGGTAACAAAGCCACCGCGGAATCAAAGAAGACAACCCAGTCAGCCCTTGATTCCCGCTTGGCTGAGCACTCGTTCTTGATCCACATGCAGTATGGTGGGGACTATATGGATGAGAACCCCATCACAGGCAAGCCGGGCGAGTTCCATCTTACATCCACAGGACGAAAAGATAAGCTACAGACGCTGGCACTACCAAATCTGGATACGACTTTCAAGAAATCCGCGCTTTCCGAGCCGGAGAAGAAGGATGTGAAGGGAGAGAAGACGCCCAAGACCCCAACAGGAATGTCGAAACTCAAGCGCAAGAAGAGCAAGCCTGGCGCAACCCCAACCTCGGCCTAGGGAGCCGAAGGTGGTAAGAAAAAGGTCAAAAATGAGAGAAGGGAGAAAAAGAAGGTTCGTTTTGCGTAGGGTTTTGGCAGCAATGGGCGGCGTTTAGTGCATTAGGATTTGATACCCCCTTCTATAGGTACGCTACACGTATTTGATTTTGTAATGGATGGATTCTTCACTAAATCCTCGTCCTGTGGCGTATTCAGAATTCGACAGTCTTTGTATTCCGCAACGTCTAATTCATTAGATCAGAATTAAATTATTACGACAATAAATCGAGTGAAGTAATTAAACAATCTGCAATCTGCAATCTTGCCGGTTTATTCTCCAACAGACTTCTTCGCACCGCCATATTAGTTCCATATTCTCGCTCCAGATCGCTATCTAAGCTATGGTTTCTTGCTGTCCTCGCTTCCATAAGCCACGCCCCTCTTCACGAGCGGACTTTGTCGGACCTTTTCCCAGTTGTGTAACATGATCGAGTTCATCTCACTAAGCCGGACCTCTTCCCCGCTTCGCGGCCGCATCTCGCTCTCATACGCTTTGATGAGTTCGGCCTGCGGTCGGCCTTCGGGCTTAGTCAGTAACTCGAAGAGCTTGAACACGTCATCGAGCGAATGGTTCAGTCCTTGACCGCGATCTAGAGTGCAGGATGTTAGAACCACAATATGGGTTAAGGGCGTATAGGAGAGATTTATTCAAATCCTTCCCAATAACATTGAAGAGAACTTACGATAGGTCATAGCGTGCGCCGCATCGCCAGCCAGTGTAACTCGACCACCATGATTATCCCACTCGTGCTCTGGCAAACTGGGATCCCAGTTCCCGTTCGCGACATAGTACACCTTGTCAAGGTCATCCGGGACATGCTCATAGGCGGTACGAACTGGGTCGCAGAATTTCTTGGCCCTCTCCTTAGACTCCCGCAGGCGCTCCCGAATGCCAATCCCAGCCGCCGCCTCCGCAGTCTGTTCCTCGATGCTGCACGGCCACGAGATGTAGAACGCGAACTCCCAGTTCTCGGGATGGTCCTTGTCGGCCGCATCAAGGATTGAAAACATGTTCATCATGTTGTCCGGGTGGACGAAGGCGTTTATGATTGGGTGCACGCTGCTGCGCAAGCGTACCGCCACGTCCCGCGGGAACAACGCCGTCACAAAGGTCGCGGCTACCGGGAGACGTTTGAGCTTGGCCTTCTCGGGCCCGAGGAGTAAGCTGCGGACCCGGCTGTGGCTGCCATCAGCGCCAATAATCATGCGGCCTTTCTCGGCGGTGCCGTCAGCGAAGTGCGCCGTCACGCTCTTTCCGTCCTCCGCGTACTCGATGTGCTCGAGTTTCTTGCCGAAGTGCAAGTCTGTCAGGCCTTCGGCCAGCAGGGAGCGCAGACGCGACCTCAGGACGCGGTGTAAGTTGGGGACAGGGGCTACGTTGAGAATCTCGCCCGTCTTGCCGTTATACAACGGGAATTCGTCCACCTCCTTAACAGGGAGAGAGGGATCTACTAGGGTCTCACTGATGCGACTCCATTTTGCTTCGCCGACAAGCGAGGCAAGCAGAGGAGCCGACCAGTGACAGGCGATGCCCCAATCCCGTCCATTTCTTTGGGAGAGCACGGCGTCCCTCTCGAAGAGCTTGTATGGGATGCCTTTCTGTTCCAGCTTCCGTTAGCTTGGCGGCTGACAGCTCTTCCTAAGGAGCAAGGTGAATTTACCTGCTGGAGGCCGTTGGCTAGGGCCAGTCCACTACAGCCTGAAAGATAATGTCCGTTAGCACCGCGTTATTCTCTTGGAACCTTGCATTCAAACAACGGTTTCTCGTACCAGCCCCGATGATGAGAACGGGAAGCCCCGCTGCTTTACTATCCTCTGCCATTGCAGTATAGTAGGTGAATTAGCTGTTTATTAGTCGAATGGGCATAGAAGGTATAGTAGATCCAGAAAAGAGACTTAGCAGCTCGAGGCTCTGAAGAAATAAGCTCGAACCGGATGGAAATGTGCCACAAAGCCACCCAGAAAGCCACCGAAATGCTACGTAAAGGGGGGTAATGTACGTCAACAGAATCGGTCTCATTAAGGGAATAATTCTTTAAGGTGCGTTCCCTCATTAGAATAAAACTATTCCCAAGAAGGATGCCTCAAGCATACAGCCTTTCTATGGGGGGTCGAAAAAGAGATGCATTCCGGCTACGAATCAGGTATAAGTATAAATCCMCTCCGAGCCACGGTGACAATGCCATCGCTATATTCGGGCTTCCCCGTACATAATCAATTCCAAGGAAGAGCAGCGGGGGTTTCTCGCGGTGTACCAGAGTTCCGTTCATCCCCTGGCAGCCCTGGTTCCTTCGAGAAAGTGGACCACCGCGTTCGAATTCGGGAACCGAGGTGGAGTCCCCCAAGCCACTCTATACTGCCGGCATCCAATGAAGAATTGAGAAGCTCAATTCGCACTCGCGCTTCGCATTTCCGCGCCAAGGCGAGGACGTGAAGAGTTTCATTTCTCAACTCGATCAGCCACAAATTAGTATGTTGTATGTGAACATGACATCTCGGGCAATGACTCACGCGGCAGGGCCAGTGGAGAGTAATTTTACTGAGTGTCCATGCTCGTAGCCAGATTTTATGGGTACAACTCACATACCTTACGAAGATATCTTACAAAAGTTGTTACTAAGCAACCCCTATTCTCAACGTCGTGCATCACTAATATTAGTGAGTGATCTAATGGACAGCATATATCTAAGTTGAAGACCTTTCAGCATCTGTACTCCTTTCAACCGCGTTGCCATGGTTATCACTCTCATCGGCTTTCTCTTCTGTCTTCTTCGGGTTCTTGGTCAAGTCAACGTTCTTAATGAACCACATGGCCAGTAGCGTAGGAGCCCATACACAAGTAGCTGCGATGGCAAGCAATTGTTGGGTCTCACGATACGCCCTGTCGATAGCTACCCTCTCGCTAGACCCCACCGCAAACTTTTGCGCCACTACTATCGACTGGAAAATGCTGGCAGCCTTGGACTTGGAGTCCTTGGGAAGATATGACGTCAGTTTATAGAGTAGGTTCGATCGCCATATAGCACCGGAGATACTATCAGATGTTAGGTTAAAAAGTCCGCATCATGTTAAACGTAGATCAGGTCGGGTAGGGCAACTCTTACCTCGTTCCAATGGCGCCTCCAAAATTCATTGCTGCGAAATACACCCCGGTGGCTACTGCAACCTCCTCTCTCTCCACTACGGCCTGCACGCATACCTGCGCAGCTGTTTGGTAGAATCCCCTGCCTACACCTACTAATGTCTTGGCCGTAATGAACGATGCCTCGTTCGCAGGATGGTCCCCGTTAATATTAACGAGATATATCTCAAGCCCCTGCCCGAGAATGCAAAGACAGACACCGATGATTATCCAGACCTTGGCCCGCTTTGAGAAGTGCATTAATGCCGCAACGACGAGAGAGGCTATCTGGAAGGCCACTCGGAGTGAGTTACTAGATAAGGCTCAAGTCAACATGAGTTATACTAATTCCGATATGGAATGTACTCACTCGACTCTCGTAGCGTGGCCAGGAGAGAGGTGGGCCGCTACTTGGAGGTAACTCGGGAAGAAGACGGTAAATAGTGAGTAATGCATAAAATCGCACACACATAGCACACATGCTGCTATGATCGTCTTATGCCTGATGAGCCGGAACGGGATAAAGGGCTTCTTAGCAAAGAGAGAATCCCAAACGAAAAACGCAGCAAAGAGCACGAAGCCCACAACAAGCATCGCGATGAAATGTGCATTCTTCCACGCCATACTGTTTTGCGATCCCGTCAACGATACTGGGATCAGGATCAGGGATAAGCCAGCGATGAGCAGAAGACAGCCCAGAAAATCGAGTTCAACCCAGCACAACTTGTAGGCCTTAGTCAGGACCGAGTCTCCGGGTCGGATGCTTTCCAGGATTGGAGGAATTTTTGCCTCTTCCGGAGATGTCTTCTTCCATCGGTGTTCCCATAGGAATAACGTCAAGAGAAGAGGGATTGCGGCAACAGGTAGAACAATTGCCCACATCCCGTATCCCCATCTCCAGGTTGAGTGACTCAAGAAGGCATCGGCGACAATCGTCCCAAGGTACAACGTAGGTATACTACTAACGCTGTCGGGGAGGGACAGCCAAAACCCCCTGTTCCGAAGAGAAGTGAGATCGGAAATGAATATTTGCTGTGTGATTCCGAAGCCTACGCTACCAATAGCGTCAAATAAACCCGCCACCTAGGAACGTATCATCTGTTAAAGAGTGTATACGATTGTTATGTACGTTCTAGAGGCTTACGAAATATGTTTCCACATTCTGACAAGCAGCATATAAGACTAGAGATATGACGGATAGGCCGATGGAGAAAGCGAATAGCTCAACACGACCAATTATCTAACCAAATGGGGTCCCGAATTAGTATTTTTTTCATGTACTAGACAGAAAAATCTTGCAACTCACATCTGACAATTTCGCTACGATTGGATACGAAAGGAGACTGGCGATAGTCTCCACAACTCGAGAAGCACTCAGGAGCGAGTGACCCTTGAAAGCACTTGTTGCGTATGCGCTGTACGTCGAAGTCGAATAGTTATTGAATGCAAACACAAAGGTCATTATATAGAGACTGCCAAGAATCAGCTTCCAATCCGTAAAATCTCAACATCGCTTTCTTAGAGACAAGATAGTGCTCACCCTGAGAATGCGGCGATGATCCATTTCCGTGGCGCGCTTTTGAGTTGATCTGACTGGATCACGCCGATGGATTTCTCGACCCGTTCTTTATCGTGTTCATCTTGAACAGTCGCCTCAGGCTGCTCGGACATTTTGGCTCTGACTTTTCTTGCGAGCTTCGATAGCTCTCCAGGGGCTTTTCAGAAGCTAGAAAGTAGACCGTATAACTACCAGCCACGACTGATGAAATTTGGAGAATGAAGGGAAACGAGAGACTAAGAATATATATGAATATATCCATGGCCATGGCCATCTCACGATCTAGATTTCTTGATATGCTTTTCCACACCTTGCGATAATACACGCCACTTCTCCACACCCAGCAGTCTGGTCTTCATACTAAAGTGCGTTTTCTTCGGAGCTGAAAGACATGGGACCAATAAATCGATCGATGCTATACTTGTTTAGATCTACGTCTTTCCATCTAATCTTATCAGATCCGCCTTTGCCATGAACACGGGCTTGGCGATCCCGCTTGGCAGAGCTTGCTAGCGTTGAGAGCCGAGGCTCGCTTTTCCGCTCTCGGTCGACGCGCGAAATGTTTCCACGTTAGTTTCTTATGCTTACGCAGCTTCCAAGACCTGCTAGCTTGTTAGTGTTACGTGGTTGCCGTAACATACGGTTAAGCGGGCGGAAAGGATCGGTCTTTTCGCGCAAGGTCTCATATCACTGACATCCCTTGAAGTGGAAAAGCTTGCCAAATTAGCCGGCCCTGGATCTGGAGGTGAGCGATTTCGGATCAATGCGAATGGGGAACAAGTCCAGAAGTGGTTTTCTTAAGCGAGATGCCAGTTTTTCAAGMCCCGCCGGCTTGCGTATAGTTATGGTATGGAGCTCTTAATGGACATGTGATGTTCACAAGTCGAACGGATACACAGAAAAAAGCTCATCTTTATTTAGCAGTGTGCTATCTAAATGGTCAATAATTTATTTAACCTTGAAAGGGCCAATCTTCAAAAAAGGTCGTCAGTCCCCTGTTGAGTGAGCATGAGATTACTGTGCCATGATCTTCGCCTTCGTAGATGTGTAATGAGATATTGTGTAAACCGCGGCTTGTTTCCAGCCGGCGGCACATATCGTGTACGTTGTAGATCATTCGCCGCTCGTTATGTCGTTTTCTCCTTTCCTCGTACTCCTCATCAGGTTCGCCCCGACGCTGAGGTGGGTTCTGTTCTTGGCCACCTACGAACAGCATCAGCGATGGCCTTCGAGTATCTATCGTTTTCTCTCGACTTTCCCGAAATGCCTCCTCCTCCGTTAGTATGAATTCCTCATTCCACCAGATACTTGGGCTGCTCGCGATGAAGCAGTCGAACATATCGGGGCGGGKGAAGAGGGKGTGGAGACAAAATAAGCCGCCGAATGAATGGCCATAGAGCGCTTCCTTTCCGACATCAACACCACGTGTATCTGCTAATCTCTGGCGAATGAAGGGCTTTACGCGGTCATTAATAAAGTCAATAAACTCATCTGCGCCCCCTTCGGTTTCTTTGGATCCTTGGGCAGGTGGCGTAAGGTCCCAAGCTCTCCGTGGGTTAAAGACTTTGCTGGAATCGGGAGGAATCGGATAACCGATCGCCACGATGATCCCGGTAGAGAAGAGAGTTTCTTTTATGGAGAGTCTCCTATGTAGAGCTTCAAGTGCGGAGAGAAAAACAGAGTTCCCATCGGTTAGGTAGCTGTCTTCTTGTTAGCTGAAAGTAGAATAGGGTGTTGCGGTTGAATAACCACATGAAGACTCGTACATGACAGAAACACTTGTATTATTTGGAGGCGTATAACTAGCCCAATCGCGAGGGAACCCAATCTGCACGGTATATTCCTTGGAGCACTTACTTTTGAGCAACCACTCCTCGGCAGAGCCGATCTTCAAAGGGGCGGCCCAGCTCAGCATTGCTCAATATTTTCACGTGGCCTAAAAGTTGAAATATAAGAGTGGTATCGACACACAGAAGTAGTATATCTGATGAGGATTTCAGGACGACACAATACCTATCTGTGTACATACCTATATAGCCCTCGTAAAACGCGGGTACCTGCGGAAATTAATTCCACACTCTCATTTCATTTACAATATATTTTAGATTAATAACTGCTTTTCCCCGTTACCCCCTAACCATTMCCCGCCGCGGCCGTCGGAGGCCAGCTACGGCAACACACAAGGCTCAAGTGATTAAAATTCAAAAAACGTTAATACGCCCACGCCTAACTTAAGTTTAATTAATCAAATTTAATATAACATTTTTATAAATGTTTATCGAGATTTTTTTATCATTTAAATTAATATTTAAAATTTAATTTATTTATAAATAAATTTTAATATATTTAATATTACTTTTATAAATTTCTTTTATTTTTTTTAAAATTAAATAACTTCAATTAAATTTATTATATTTTATTTCAACTTTTATAACTTAATATTATGGATTTTTTTATATCTTTTAATTAATATTTTAAAACTTTATAATTATATATTAATATTAAGGAAAAATTACCATATATCACTTATTATTAAATTTATAAAATTAACTTTAATTAAATTTTAATTTTTATTAATATTATTAATTTAATTAAAACTCTTTTATATTATAATTAAACTTAAATAACCATTACTTTACTTTAATTATTTTAAAATAATTTTATTTTAATTACTTTTAAAGTAAGAACATTTTTTAAATTTAAAGTTTATTATAAAATTTTAAAAAAAGTTTATAAAATAAATTTATCTTTTAACATATCTTTTTTAATTAAACATAAACTTTATAAACCACTTTTTACTAAAATCAATATTTATTTATATTTAAATAACTCTTATAAAATACTTTTTTATAATTAACTTAAAATAATTTTAATTAAATTATATTAAATTTTTATAAATTAAATTATTAAAATTTAAATTAACACACTTATATATGATAATTATTGCACTTTTATTAAACATTTATTAAAAACTTTTCATATTAAAAGTTATCTTTAAAAAAAAATTTAAAAATTTATTAAAAATATTACTTTAAACAATAATAAATAAATTATTAATTTAAACTTAAATTATAACAAGTTTTATATAATTATAAAAGTTAAAAATGATTTTACAATTAAATTTAATAACATTATAAATAAAAGTTATTACTTTAATTTATACTTAAATATTATTATAAAAAACTTTATTAAATTTAAATAAAATTTATTAAATTTACATAATTTTAATAATTTTCCCTCGCTTTTAAAAATCATTTAAAATTTAACTAAATAAAATAAAAAAAAAGTAAAAAAAAGTGTATTAAGTTAAAATCTACTAATTTAATTAAAAACATGAAAAAATATAATAAAATAAAATAAAAAAGATAAAATTAAAATAAAAAAAGTTTTAATTAAAATTAAATTAAATATTATATTAATAAATTAAACTTTATTAAGTTAAATTAAACTTAAATTAAATACATTATATAAAACTTAAATAAATAATTAAAAAAAGATATATATAAAAGTTTTAAATATGTAAAATTAATTTATATAAAAAGGATAATAACTTTTTAATATTATTTAATATTATAGTTAAAATGTAAAAATTATAAAAATTTGTTATAATTAATTAATAAATAAATCCATTTTAAGTTAACTTTTATTTATCATTTTAATTTATATAAGTTTAAAGCTTTATTTTATTATTAATTTTTAATGTTTTTAACATTTTTAAATTAAGCTTAATTTTTATTAAAGTTATTTTAAATGCTTTTTATCCATTATTAAAATATTTTAATTTAATTACTTTAAGTTTAAGTTTTTAATAAATATATTTTATTAATTTCTTTTAAAAATACTTATATTTATATAAATAAAGTTTATCTTTAATATTTTTATTAATTTTCTTTAATATACCTTTTATTTTATTTAAAATTTTCTTATATATAAATATTATATTAAATGGTAAAAACATATTTAATTTAATGTTATTTAATTTAACTAACTTTTTCATCTTTTTAAATTTAATTAAGTTTAATAAAACTTAACATTTTTTACTTTTAATTTTTCTTAACATAATATATAAAACTTAAAGCTTTTTATTAATAATATAAAATTTATTCTTTTATTTTCAAATTTTATGATTATTTTAAAGTCGAATAAATTTATTAAATTTAAATTAAATTATAAATATAAAAATATAAATTAAAACAATTTTATTAAAAAGTTAATATCATTCTTAAAAGTAATTTTTAGTTAATTAATTAAAATACTCTTTAAATAAGTTAATTTTACTTTAATTAAATTTATAAAAACTTAAATAAATTTAATTTACTTTTTAAAAAATTACTTAATTATTATAAAATTAACTTTATTAACTTTTAATTCATTAATTATTTATACTTTTATTATAAAATATGTAAGTAAATAAAAAAAAAAGGTTAATAAACATATTAATTTCATAAATTTAATTAGATTTAATTAAAAAAATATAAATATTATCGGTAAAAATATAAATATTTAAATGTTTTAAAAAAAATTAATTAAAATTATCAATATTTATATTACTTTTATTAAGGTTATTATTAAGGTTTTTAACTTTAATCAAAATTAATTAATTTTACATTAATATTTACAAGTTTAAATAAACTTTTTAAAAATATTAAATTATTTACATATTTTAAAATAAATAATAATATACATTAATTATAATTATAAATTTATTACCTTTATTTAATTAAATTATAAAAGGAATATAACCTTATTATTTAATAATAAATATATATTAAATAAATATAAATTAAGTTATATAAGTTAAAAACCTATAATAAAATTATATAATATGTTAAAAATAAACATTTATAACGACATAAACTTTAATATTATACGTTTTAAACTTATAATAAACATTTACATATTAAATATAATTTAAATTAAATGTAATTTATTTATTACATTTCTAATATACCTTTCTTTAATATTAATTAACCTTATTAAAATATAATTTAAAATAAATTTAATAAAAAAACTTTTAAGTAATATTAATTTACCTTTATTAAACATACATAAATAAAAATCCAAATTTTATTTAATAAATGATATTATTTATAAAAACTTCCTTTTTAAAAAAGTCTTTAACTTTTTACTTTTCGATAATTAAATAAATTAAATTAAAACAAGTAAAAATTCCCATAAAATAACAAGTAATTATAACATAAAAACGCGAGATTAAATAACCTTTAAATTATAAGTAATTAACGATTTAATTATCATTAAAATAACATTTAAAAAAAAACTCTTTAATAAAAGTTAAAACCTTATCATTTAAGTTTATTTAAAGTTATTTTCATAAAAGGTTCCATTTATTAATCCATTTATAAAATATGTAATAATTAATATTAATATTATAACGTTATAAAAGTTCATAAAAAATTAAAGTAATAAAAATATTAAATTAATATTACTTAATAATAAAATCATAATAAAATTTAAAATTAATACATTTTTAACTAATTATATTAATAATTAAAGCTAATTAAAAAAGGAAAAAAAAATAAAAGTAAATATAATCTTTATAAAAAAACATATTAAAATTAAAATAAATTTAATTAAGTATTTATAAAATCGAATTAATAAATTTAAATTTTAAATTTTAAATTTATTTAATTTATTTAATTTATTTAATTTATTATTTAATTTATTTAATTTATTATTTAATTTATTATTTAATTTATTATTTAATTTATTATTTAATTTATTTAATTTATTTAATTTATTTAATTTATTTAATTTATTTAATTTATTTAATTTATTTAATTTATTTAA